>CM056825.1:9082500-9260000 GCA_029853015.1 Chelidonichthys spinosus | reverse complement strand
GTGCTCGTTGTGGTGGTTGTTGTTTCAGAAGCAGAGAGTGATATAGACCCTGACCTCAGAGACCGCAGCAAGTCTGATACCCTACTTCATTCATCCCTCACCATCCACTCTTTTGATATCTCACTCCCATCCCTCTGCGCCAATTTGTTTTTTATACTTTGCCTCCTCTATCTGCTTTTTTTTTTCTCTCTTCTCCTCGCTAAAACTGACGATTAAGTAGACAAAGCGAGGAGCGACACTAAAACCGAAGAGGCCATTTGTCTAAAAAAAAAAAAGAGAAAAAAATGTTGCCACTGACAAGCAATCCAAACCCGAGAAAATACCCGACGACTGGCACATTTATCAAATTAAATTGTGTGAAATATGCGACACATATGGCAGGTTTACTTACTTGGAGATGCTCAGGAAAAGTTATTAGATGGTTATAATATATATCTTGACTCGCGAAACATAAAACATTAGACGATTTGGCATCATTTCCTAACGACACACATTTTGACCAGGAGGAGAGAAAAAAGACGAGGCTGTCTTTTTAAAGGTGGATCAATAAGATTAGTATTCCGTGTGTGTGTGTGTGTGTGTGTGTGTGTGTGTGTGAGAAAGTGGGGGGAGTATAGACAGGAGTTAGGATAGCAAAGGTTAATATCATACATCAGCTGCCATCTGCATACGCCTCTAAAGGAGAAAAACACGCTTTGTCTCGCTGCTCTCGGTGGGGTTGATTGCTGTAAGATTATACCAGCTGACATTTCACACTAGACGGAGAAAAATTTGGACACTTTCTTTTAGAGGTGTAGAGGGGGCGGCCATAACAGCTCAGCAATTTAACGCGGTCTCTCTGGCAGCATTAATCTCTCTCCTAACTAGAGGAATTGCATTGTGATATTTGAGACAGTTGTTAACAGCGTTTCTAATCTAAGTCATTTTGGCTGAGCTGAAACAAAAAGGTTTTTTTTTTTTCTTGTTTTCAGTGCATTAACGAACACATCACAGGCGGCCTCTAATGTCAGCGGCGTCTGCAGACATTCAAAGGCTTTCTACGGTTTCGTATCGAGGCATAACAAGTTGAGTTGAGACGAGCAGCGGCCTCAAAGATGTAAAGAATCTGTCTTTTCACTGCAAGCTCAGCAAGACACGATCAACATCTGTAAACCAAGCACACACAGAAAGTGAAACCCGATGCAGGGCAGAGAACAAGCGTGTGTGTGTGTGTGTGTGCATGGAAAGTTGCGTGTGTATTGTCCTTAGCGAGTGCGTTGGCTGCACCTGATTGCACACATCGTGTTTGTGCGTGCATGTGTCTTTGCGATGGCGTGCGTGAAAGCGTGCCTTGAACTTCTCCTTGATCATCAAGCTTAATGCTGCACTCTCTCAGCCATATAAGACCCTGCTAGGAAACCATCAAATATTTATACAACATTATCCCTGATCCTATAGCCTGCAAGTAAAGAAAACACTCTGCTGACTTTCATTGCATTACAGAGGTTCACGATCCGAGCTGCCTCGGTTTTGGGGTTTGGCGTTGTTAGCGAGTCTTTGCCTTTCATCCGCCACCAGGTTTTTCTTCAAGAAACACTCAAGTGGTTGTGCAGACAACCCGCCGGGTAAATCACACAGTAAAGAAGACGCACCATCACCAAGTGCTGTTTACAGCCCTCACCGCAGGATTTGTGACAGTTTTTCATATAGTGATTGAGGGGGAGTGTGGCGGAAAAAAAGAAATACGGAAAGAGAAAGCGAGAGAGCGTATTAATTCTACATCCCAGAGACTGAATGGCTGCTGTTGTTCTGAAGGCTGTTTTATGGAGGAGAAACAGTCTGATCTCGCCGTTGTTTTCTCCCTGATTGATTGCCCTAGCCCGAGGCTCCTTGGAGTGCGCCGCGTTTTGTCTGAGTATTTACTGGAATGTTGGGAGGATAAAAATCACAGCCTCAGCCATCACACTACAGAGGCGGAGTGGCAAATACAAACAAAGCGAAAGGCAGAGGAGGCCCACACAGAGAGACGAATGGGGAAGGCAGACAGTGAGGTGCAGGAAACAAGCGGCTGGAAGAGACAAACATACGGGGCGTGTACGCAATACATAGACACACATTTATTTAGACTGCACAGCTTCTGTTTCCACGCGCCACTGTAATCACCAAGTATCCACTGGGCGATCAATATAACTTAGTTAATGAATGGTTCCTAAACATTTTCCTATCAAACCTTGCTTTCTGGACCCTGAATCTTAATAGTCTAGCTGTCATCTCTTTCTTTAACATTCAGGTGAATCAGATTCAGACACTTTTATTCACAGCAGATATTTTGACTTGAATAGCTCATGCATATTTGTGAAGCTTAAACTTTTAGTAAGTATTTGCTGCAGAGCTGCTGTGTAGGACTGCATTAGATGGGACACGTGTCTGTACCTATTGATGGTGTACGAGCTTCTCCTCACACTGTGATATTGCATGTTGCACTTTCCTGCATAATTTCACTGCACACCTCTTGCAGAAACAAAATCATATTCCTACATTCTGATTTCTGAAAAACGAGTATGAGTTGTTGCAGGCCGTCACATCAACACTCATCCTGCATCAGAAGGTTTTCCGTGCACACGTAGGTGATGCAAACAGGAGGGTGGGCTGCTGGAGTCCAGTAGGCAGGCGGACTGCAGGACTGTGATGTGCTGTGGACAGGACAGCCCTGGGCTCGGTCTGTCAGCGGGTCCCTGAAGCCCCCGTGTGCAGCAGCGTGGGCTGAGCTGTTCAGGGTTCCCCACTGTTGCAGTCTGTCATGCTGACGGAGACAGACTGACACACTGTAGCACTGAGAGGTCGCAGCCTTCAATCTCTCCCGGTTTCTTCCCACCCATCCATTCATGTTTTTCAGTCTGTCTCATCGTCTCTCACCTTCCTCCCCTGGTTTTCTCTGTCATGGAAACAAACGGCGGGTGCTTTTGAAATGAATGATGTGTGTTTTGGATTCTTTTATTTCTCTGTTTTCCTCCAATTTTTGAATTCAACTATAATAAAAAAAGTATTACAATATAAGTTTCATTATGAAGAAAGTACTGCCACATTATACAAATGACGCAATTGCACTAAGAAAGTGAAACTAAAGTAAAATCATCCTCTAACTGTTTTAGTAGCGTCAGCATTAAGTGCATGTGTGTGTGTGTGTGTGTGTGTGTGTGTGTTTCCATTGTATCTTCAGCCCTGTGATGTACTGTGGGAGGGAAGTTTATTGCGTAATCCTACAAAACTCAAAATGGTGCTTGTCAGATGATAATCTGCCCACTCTGCAGATTACTGCTCAGATTAACACGCGATGAACACGGGGCGAGGTGTGGGAGATAACACCCTCCGTTCCTACGTCTATATCGGCTCGTGTTCGCACGTGAATGTGTGCTAAAAATATTTGTGTCAATGCAAATGTGTGCCGACATTTGTAGGTATGTTTAATGTGCATGTGTGTGTGTTCATACACTCTTGTTTGCCGTGCTTCTGTCTGTCTGTTTTTGTGCGAGGGAACACACACACACACACACACACACACACTCGCCTCCTTCTATAGCCTGGGGGGACTAGGAGCTTATTATGAGTCCTTAGTGGGAGAGGGAGGAGAGAACAAGAGGCCGACTACACTTAAGTGGCAGCAGACAGCGGAGACAGAGAGATTTACTTCTCTTATTCCAGCACACAGAGATTTAAAGGAGCTCAGTCTGTGATTAAGAGAAACTACTTCTATAATACTATAATGCTCCAACGACGCCTGGCAAATGTAACGATTAAGAGTGTGTGTGTGTGTGTGTGTGTGTGTGTGTGAGGTAACATTTCCTCCAAGACGGCCTAGCTGTTACAGAGAACATCACAGGGGATCTGCACGGCGGCATGAGGAAACGTAGCCGCGGTTGTTTCCATTTGATGAATGCCAAGTTTCTCCCTCCGCCCATGTCTTTTCTCCAGTCTGCCCCCTGTCTCACCGGCCTCGCTGAGAAAGAGTGTGTGTGTGTGTGTGTGTTGCATTCCCATTCTGTCAGGTTTATTTCTGTTATGTTTCTTAATTAGCTAATAAAGGTCATGGCATCTCTCAGTCTGGGGGGGCGGGGGGTGCATGCAAATGAGCCAGAAGGTCAGATGGATTAGTGACCGCTTCACACCGCTCGAGTATGGACACAACCGCGCTGCCATACAAATATACCTGCAGCCGTGCGCACACACACACACACACACACACACACACACTGATATAAACATGACTGGATTACTCATCTGGAATGGTGTGGAGGCTGATTTTGGTGACTGTTCCACAAAGAATCCTGGTCGACACTGGTTTGGTTTAACTGTGATCTTGACGGTTGTAGGAATAAATGATTGAGAATGTTCTGTGGCTCTGGAGGTGTTTTCTCGTCTAAAGTTTGGGGGGCGTGGAGTTATATGGGCATTTAGCAGGAAGAAAAGGGTCTAATAAAAGACACAATTGAACTGCATTATAAGAATTGCCTCCATGTTTCCTGAAGCTTGACTTACAGTAGGCACTAAAATTCAGGACACATCAAACTCTACTTTTAATTTCTCTCAAAAACAAGCCAAACAGTCCCTCTTTTAATCAGGACAACAATCATTCCCTAACCTCAAACCATGTTTTCCTGCACCCAAACTAACCCTCAAGAATAGCTCCTGTAATGCGTTAAAATAATGTTTTTCTATCTGTTTTAAGTGGCAATTAGTTTGTTTTTCTTCCCACTTTCTCGGGACCGCATGTGCACATTACTATTTCATTCCAATACACCAGATAAACTCCCTGCTCTCATTTGAGAGTGTGTCTTTGGAGCAGCACTCTCGTGATGCTTTAGTCATCATAACATGCGGTGCATGAATGCTCGAGTGGATAAGAGCGGATGGCACAGATGCTCCGGTGCTGACGCGGTGACGCCGGCGTGCTGCAGTGGATCTGCTACTACTCTTTAGGTCTATCACCTTTCACAGGAGAGCTCGTCTCGGTGTCCTTTAGCCCTAAATCACCAGGCTGTCTCCCATGTGAAAGCTCTCTCTCTCTCTCCGGGTCTATAACTCATCCTGTCTGTCTTACCGCTCTCTTTTCTCTCCCTCTCTCCAACAATCTCACTCACTCCACCTCTCCCATAACTCACTGGGTCTCTCTCCATCTCTAACCTGCTCAGTCACTCCTCTCTCCATTCATGGTTATATCTTTGTAACACTTCCTCTCCTCCTCTCTCTTTCCTTCTCTAAACTATTTCCAAATTCACTTTTGACGTAGCGTCAATGCTCTGAGTCACGGCAGCTCCCCCCCCCCCTCTTCCAAATCCCACCATTCATCTATTTCTCTCTGGTGGGAGGTTGTCTGGCTGCCTGCCTGACTTACAGCAGCAGAGTGATGGACAAGGGGTGAGACCCGGTGCATTACACTCCTCTGCAGCACAACAGAGACAACACGGTACAACACTGCACTGAATACAAAACGACTCACAGAGGAGGATGATAGACAAAAAAAAAAAAAAGTGGAGAAGGAAGGATAAACAACGCATCGCTCTCGGGGAGCATCTTCAGTCTTTGAGCTCATTATGTTGGTGAGCGGAGATAAACGCAGCCACATATCAGCCTGAGTGGGAACTCGAATAACGGAGATGTGAAACTAAATGCCAAACTTTTTTTTTTCCTCGCACACGATGAAAACAGACGTGAGTATAAGTACACCTACTATCTAGACTCACAGGCTGTTTTTTCGCCCGCAGAATTAAAAGTGCAGCTAAGAGCGGAGTGTCGTATCTTCAGCTCTGCAGACCGTTAGAAGCCGGTTAGATCTTCTCCTCCAACCTCCTCATCCTCCTCCTCTACTCCTCACTAAAGTATTTTCCCAGAATCCAGGAGTTGTTTCAAACACACGCCCCAAGCTTGAGCTACCATAAACTTATATATATATAATAAAACATTCATTCTGCAACAACTTCTCAGGAGCAAATACACAGAATAAAAAATAAAAACACTGCTGGAGGAGTATGTTTTTACAGAACAGTCTTTTTCTTCCGAAGTCCATTATTTCTTCCTTTCTTCTTGACATTAGATCTATCTGAATATGTAAAACACCCATCTCTCCCCTCATGTTCACTCTTTTATCTTTGAATATGCCACTTATTCCACGCCGTGACTCCCACAGCCTTAAACCAAGAGTCAACCCTTCCCCGGAGCCCTCTCTGACTTTGTCTCTCTTCTCTTCCTCCCTCTCACGACTTTCCCAATGCAAACACGTCTCCTATCTTCTAAACGTCTCTGTGGACCCCGGGGGGGGGGGCCGTGAGATTTAGAGCAGAGGAATTTATAAAAGGTCCGATCCATAATCACCACAAGTGCCTCCGCCGTCTCCTGAATTACAATAACGTGCATTTAAATGACTGAGTGATATTTGTATCTGCTGTATATCAGGATTGAGTTCCATGTTAATATGCTCCAGATTAAGTGGTGGGGTGACCATGGTGTGACTGCGGAGCATGTTAGCGCCTTGTTTTCCACGCAGACACGATGGAACGTAATTAGTTGATTGCTATTTCACACTCGGGCCTCCGTTTCGCCCGCTAATAACAACAGAGAGCGAGGACCGTATGTCATCCGGTGCATTAGCCAGCGCTCCGTTTTGACTGCCTGGCGAGTACATTACATACATTTAGCTCTGCCTCCATTCTCAGTCCTCTGATTACAACGAACGCTGCCTCCGCATTGTAACGATGGGCTTTACAATAATGGGCCATAAATTAATACAATGCTCAGCAGCAAATACTATTACGCTGTTAGTGTTTACAGAACACGCGTGTCGTATATATATGGCTGAATGGCTAGATAATTACCATTCACATAGGCAGTCACTCTAACACAACAGCCATTTACTGTCCATTTGTCACCATGTCGGCGGGGACAGAGGGGGGGGGGCTGCATTCTGATCAAGGATATCAATTCCCCAAATCCTCATTGATTAGAACAAGGGGATCAATAAGTGTATCACTAGCTGTGTCTTGCCGCTATTAAAATACACCAGAAGTGGGCTGGATCTCTTTTCTTTAATCTCACAGAGGAGGAGGGCAGGTGTGAAAAGCGTATTAAGGTATAATTCACTGCTCTGTCTGTGTCATTTGGGCTTTATGTTATCACTGAGATCATTCCCACACACTGGGGTGTGTGGAAACCCTGAGAGTGAGTGGCAAGCATGCACGTGTGTGTGTGTGTGTGTGTGTGTGTGTGTGTGTTTGGGGGGTGCTTCCATATGAAATGTACACGAGGGTGAATCTCAGTGCTGTTAATGGCTTTTTAAATGTCAGGGAAAGTCAGGGAATGATAAAAGAGAGATCTGTTATCCACTGTCCTCATGATCACCGTGGAGCACGCCGCTGCTCTCACCTCAGCTTCAGTCAGTGTGTGTGTGTGTGTGTGTGTGTGTGTGTGTGTGTGTGTGTGTGTGTGTGTGTGTGTGTGTGTAGGACTAGGCCGACTCCACCCGTGCTGATGTCAGCATGATTTATGCACCAATCAGATTAGCTCTGAGAGAGAGAGAGAAAGGGAGAAAGAGAGTGGGGAGGGGGCGTTAGACGTTACTTGCTGGTTTATTGTGGTTTTCCTTCCTGTATTTGGATGAATCGGAATGGAAAGATGAATAAATATCACTTGAAATGATGCGGTTTTGTACTTGACCCGGTACATGTACTATTATGTATTAGTGTGTATGTGGGCCTATTCACTCCATACAGATGAACATGTATGTAGTAGATGGAGACATGGAATAGGAGGAACGATAATAATATTGCAAAGTAAATACAACAATTTAATAAATACATAACAATGCAAAATAAAATAATCCAATTCATGTCTAATATTATTATCATTATGTGTAATGGTTATGCATTATTTTAAAAAACATATATTGGAAAACAATCACGTGAGTTGATCCTATCGCCACAATACAATTCCTCTGAAAGCAAATAAACAATGATTATGATGCAGGCCAACGACACACATCACACACACCGGCCTCTCAGTGCTCAGTGGTCCCGCCTCCAGGAGAACAAGGCTTTCTGGAGGTGAAACCACAGCTTTACCTTCATGGGGACAGAATCTCCCGGCTCTCCTAGGGATCCCAAATCTTCCCAAAAACCCACAGAAGACATGCTTCATAAGACAAACTGTGTGTATGTATACCTTTGTGTGTGTGTGTGTGTGTGTGTGTAGTTTGCCAGGTGCCCTGGCCTGCTCTAACAGAGGGTTGAGTGATGTCACAGCAGACTGCATTTTAATAGAGAGGGAAGCAATTAGAGAGGGGACAGGGCGAGAGGTGGAGAGATGGAGGGGCTGTCTGTGTGACACACACTACACACAGTTCACACACACACACACACACACACACACACACACACACACACACACACACACACACACACACACACACACACACTCATTACTAAGGATGAGTTAATTAATTGCACAGTGATTCACGATACTTGTAATTAATCTCGTAGGTATGCAAGTGTGTTTTTGAGAGGTGACTCTTCTCCCTTCCATTTATAATACACACACACACACACACACACACACACACACACACAGAGAGAGAGACACACACCGTTGCGCTACACATCTATTCTTCCAGTTAAAAAGCAGTTTTTCTCAATGATGCTTCACTAAAAAATGCAGTATATTTTTATTAACCAGCTTCTTGTTAATTTGGCTTTTGTCTCCTAATGTTGTATTTAATGTTACAATGTTTGACGTTACGTTGTTCCACCGGTCGTGTGTAAACAGGGAGCATGCAAAAGAATCTTTACAGTAAATGCTCAATCGGAGAATTATGTAAACGAACATGGTTCTAAGATTTGAAAAGACATTTAAAAGATGCAATGTCTGCGTGTGTGTGTGTGTGTGTGTGTGTGTGTGTGTGGGTGGGTGTGTGTGTGTTACCGTCAGTACCCACAGGAAAGTTATATCTCACAGAATAGACAGTAAAACAGTGGGAACTCACATTATGCAGGTAAATCAATGACAGGAATGAAGCTATGAGGTCATCGAGCCGTTTCAGCGCTGTGTATTTTGGCTTTGATTTTATTTGGTTAAAAGGCTTTTCCAAACATCCCCAATTAGGGAGAGAGACAAGAGAGAAAATACATTTATTTTCCCTATAGGACGCGCTTACATCATGTCCCAGCAGAAATGGCTTTTATTCCTCCTCAGAGCTCTTAGCAAATTCCTTTCTTTTCTTTTTTTTTTTTTTTTTGATTGGTCCAGTTGAAAAATTATGCGTATTAATCTTGCCCTCCTCTACCCATAATCCTTTGCATTTATCAGCATGAGCGGGAGTGGTGTAGCAATCACATTTGGAAATTAAACAAATAAAAAAGTTGAAGATAGCCGAGTGAGTGATGAGGCTGGCCAATTGGTGGCAGCATAAATCTCCACCTGTCACCACCCCACCTCTGCCTACACACATTTGGATATTGTTATGATTTTACCGTGTTTGCATATATGAGCCTAATTTATTAGAATCAAACACCATCAGGCTTATTTACAAGCAGGTTCTGGTCCGCTGCCAATAAGCCCATTAAGTGCATTGTTGGAGAGTGTTTATATGATCAAACACACAATAGTAATTGTGAGTGGAGAGAGGCCGGAGCGTTTCTCAACGAGGTGATTATCTGCACGCAGGTTATTGTGCTATTTCAGCGTGACGTGTAAATCTGCATCGCGCCGTCAATCAACATCTCGGCTGTCAGAAAAGTGAGATGTGAAAACGCCGGTGACAAAACTGAAGGGCGATGAGGGGAAAATAATAGAATGAGAAACTGCTGCGAGAAAAAAAAAAGAGAAATACTCCACGTGAGAATGAAATAGAATGAATCTGTTGGGGTTTGTGTTTTTTTTTTGTGTTGAAAATACAATCTCAGTAACTCCAGATGGCCCCAGTTAGAGACAGAAGAGGACATGAAGCACCCTCCCTCTTCTTCCCCCTCTATAAATCATCCTTCCATCCTCGGCCTTCTCTCAACCCTCCTCGGTTGCCTTGTGTTCTCTGTCACAGGATATCAAAGTATCTGTGTGTACGCCTGATGCTCTCCATGTGTTTGAGCTGCATGGAGGTGTGTGTGTGTGTGTGTGTGTTGGATGTAGGGCTGGATAATGAACCTCAATTCTTTGGGTTGCCATGACTACAATCGTTAAGTGATCGCGGGCACTGACAGTCTGTTGGGATTGGTAATATTGTTCACTTGTTTATATCGTTCTTGAATTAAATCATCTTGCCAGTTTTTGGTGACGTGGAAGTTCTTCTTCTAGCAGCATCTTTATTGATTTTTAATCAAACTCAAGTAACACATTGGAAGTATTGGAAACTTTCAAACGCTAGTTCACAGGACTTTTAGTAGCTCCTCGCCACGTAAACACTACAGCTTCATACAGCCAGGCGCCTGCCATCCTGCACATCGAAAAATATTTTACCGCCCGCCGTGCGCTCGCTTCAGACTTGCGGCCTTCGAGAAATCTTGTCGACGCGCCTGTGAGTACACGCTCACAACACACACATACACAAGAGAGAGAGACAACACACACACACACAAGAGAGAGAGACAACACACACACACACACAAGAGAGAGAGACAGAGAGAATGGGGGTCTGGGGCTAAGTAAGCGGTGCACCAGGTTATGCGCCATTTACCACAGCTCAATAACAACCGTTCTCTCCGCCCGACACACCTGGTCACACAATATGACACTCGCTGTCCTCTGAGAACACACACACACTCACACACACACATCAAATTCTGCTTTCACCCTATGGTGGCCTTAACCAGACACATTACATCCCCACTCTACTATCTGCTTGTGACAGATGTATTTATGTAATGCTTTTGATAGGTATTGATTCACACGGCGGAGCGAGTTAAGAAACAGAGAAAAATGAGATTTCAAAATCAACATGGCTGGGGGGGGGGGGGGGCTAACAAGAAGACAGACGGCGAGAGAAAAGGTGAGGGAGGAAAAGATGCGAGTGGAGACGAGAGAGGCCGGCAGTGACGGCAAAACATTTAGAAGAAGCTCAGGTGGAAACACGCAAAACATATGATTCACAAAAGAGTGCTAGGACAGACTTATAACATGCCGAGGTGTGTGTGTGTGTGTGTGTGTGTGACCTTGGCTTGGCCCGGTGGTAAAGTGGGGCATCAAGAGAGTCAGTGTGAGAGCAGCCATGCGTTCTCCCACAGATTAGCAGGCTTTATTACTGCCACCAACCGCTGGCCTGACAAATCCTCTTATTTCATTTTACCTTCCTTTACCTCTGCCTTGCTCTTTCTCTTTTCCTCACTCTTTTATTCTCCCACCCCCCCTCCCCTCCCCCTCTCTTCACCGGACTCTGCTGGTAGCTTTGCATGCTTCACCTTACACCCCGCCTGGCTCTCGCTCTCTGTTTTCCCTCATCATACAGCCTTATTTTATGTTTCCTCCGTTTGTTCTCCTCATTGTCTTTCCATACTGCTCAGCTATATGCCCCCCCCCCCAACTCCCCTCCCCTCCCTATCTCTCCTCCCTCTCTATAGCGTGATGAATCTGTAGACAGGGGCTAATAATTGTACTTCAGCCCAAGTGCTCATTTTTCTTTGTGTTTGAAAGCTGTGACATGCAGGAGCTCTATTTTCTACCCCCCTTTCCTCCCTCTTTCTCTCTCCCTCTCTTTTCTTTCTATCCCCACACAATAGGTGAGTAAAATAACTCAGGGTTTACAAGGTCATGCTGTCTAGCGGTGAGGACACGCTGGGGATTTGGGGCTGGAAGGATTTCCTCAAAGGTGTGGTGTCGAGACTTCAATAAAAACGGAGAAAGTTATGGATTGCACAAGCAGATCTACAGGGGGAAATAAGTGCATTTGAAAGTGAACAGGCTCGCTGAATCACAGCGCTCTGGATCCAAATGTTATCAATGCTGCTTCTAAGATTCGTTCTGAAAGAGCACAAGAAAGAGGGAGGTAGAGCGGAGCGTTGACTTTGTTGCTTGTGCCAACAACCCGGGCGTCTTCAGTTTTACACAACTTTCATCATCTGCTCAGAGAAAACTACTTTAAATGCTACACCTCCTGTCATATAAAACATCCATATCTTATATCCGGTGCGTTTCTGAGCAGCATGTTGTTTTCTATTTTAGTGCTACTGGCACAGCGAGGCGATTTACCTCGAACGCCTCTTGCGCACATACACACAAAAGCTTTAATGGTTTTCAGCACTAAAAGTGAATTAAATTACCTTTTTTTCTCCAATTTCTGCAAAACAAGACTTATTAAATAAAGATATTTTATTTTGACAAGCGGACTTTTATTTTTATTAAAACATACTAATTAAGTAAAAAGGGAATCTGGGGAAATGATCAGCTAATTTAAAAAAAAAAAAAAAAAAAAAAAACCTCCGTCCGAAAGAGCGTGTGCAAGCAAAGCTCATGCTCAGATATTGCAAGGAAATAATGTTATCATTGACTCTGCAGTAATACTTTATGAAAATTGATCAACAGTTTTAATCACAAAATCATCCCCAAAAGGGAGCGGTGGAAAGACAGCATGGGGGAGGGAGGAGAACAGGAGAGCAGGATTTTATTGCCTGCTGTAGTTAGATGGTAAATTTCCTCCTGGCAGATATTTATTGAGTTAGTTGAGTCTAGAGAGAGCTTTAACATTGATTGTGATCATTAAATATATCCGCTCGAAATGGCAACATGGCGTTCCCTCAGTCAATGGAGCCAATAGGAGTAGAACAAAGGCATAATCAAATCAATCCTCTCATAATTATTCTTTGAGAGGTGAAATTAATCACGAGAAGAAATAAAAAACAATAATGGAAAATGAAATGGTCAGTCGCAAACAATTATGGCCCAAATTGAAATAAACTCAGTGAAGGGGAAAAAAAATCAACGGTAAATCCAACTAATTAAAATAACATTCAAGATGTATATTGGTTATTTGGTTTACACGGAGCTTTCGGTTATTATATCATCTTGTACTGTTGTTATAAGAGAGCGTTTAAGTGGCAGAGAAATGGAGAGAGACGTGTGTGTGTGTGTGTGTGTCGGGCCTTTACTGTGGGGTCAAAGGATCAAGGTCCTACTCTTGTGAGAGCCGTGCTTCTCTCTCCTCCCTGCTTGCTGAGAGGAAGTGTAGCTTATTGATTAGCTATCAGATGATTCCGATAGGGCCTGATCGATAGGACTTTGTATGAAAGCCGGGCAGGACTCCTACCTTTTCACTCAGGCACACACCCATGGATCGGCCACTGCAGTGCACAGCCGCACAGACGTCTGGCTTGTTTGTTCTCCTGAAGTTCCCCCTTTGTGTCTGGAGTCCGCCCCTCTAATCGAAGGTTTCCTCAAACGCACTGTTTTCTATTTCCTATAGCTCCACTTCCATAGAGCTGTCATTGATAAACTAATCCTGCAAGCTTAGCTTAGGCGTCAGTATCCTGACATACATTGCCACAAACAGTTGATATTTTTCTTGTGGTTATTTGATTCCCAGAGTGAGACTTATTCCTTTAGCAGCCAGGTGGAAGAGAGTTCAGGTGTGGAATGACTCGCTTTACTATCATCACAAAAGCAGGTTGTGAGGCTTGGCAATAAAATAACAACCATAAGAAGATATTCCTTATAGAAATGCTTTGAATAATGTATATTTCAACAGTGGTGGAGTCAGGAAGTCACAGCTGGGCCGACCAAAACAACAGAAAGAGGAAAACTAAACAGCTGACAGGCTAAACACTTACTAATTGGGATATATGTCTGTTCAAAGCTGGAGCAGGCAGACGCTATGGAAGGGGACAGAGTGGTCTCTCGCTGAGGCTCCTGTCATGGTGAAAATATCCTCTCTAGTTGATTAACAAGTCTCATTCGTGGCAAATGTTTCCACGGAGAGTTCCCCATAGATAGAAGTACAGGAACAGGAACTAGCCGGAGAGCGATCAGCACCACGGACAGCGGCCGTCATCCTTCATCATTCCTATTCTTTACATTGGACATTTACTCCCATTTAGTTTAGCTGTAGTGAAATCACTCGGCATGTAATAGATTGTTTTATTCAGCGGTCACAGCACCTGGACGTTTTTATCAAAATCTGCTTGGTGTCTCACTCAACTTCTTCACTGAGACAGAGGCTGCTCCTGCAAAGAGAGCATGTGTGTTTGTTCATGCTGTTTCTGGGTTCCACATGTGTCCTGAACGCTGTGAAAGGACAGCGATAAGACACCTGTACTGATTATGACGGGGCAGGAACACCGGTATCAGGCCACGGCTGTAAAAGCACACGTTTCTCACTGTGTGGAGTGTGTGTTCTGTCAGTGTGTCCGTATAGAGCGGCTGGAAAGGAAGAAACAGGAGACAGATAGTATACAGTGCAAAAGAAGTGGTGCAGCCCCGTGTTCATGCGTTTTGGGCCAAAAAGAAGATTTATTGTGTGGTTTCTCCGATGGCGATGCATGAGAGGCCGGCTGGGTGATCTGTCCATTGCACACGGGTCGAAAATTAAAGTGTTTTTTATTGAATGTATAATCAAACACACCATGTAATTGTGATTTTACATAAAATTGAATACATTTTTGCTTCTCAGGAACAATCGTACTTCAGTGTCGTTTGCTTGTCAGCTCCAAATGAATGAACTTCCACTTTGTGTCTCAAATGATTTCACACATTAAAAAAGGATTTGTATTAAGTGTTCTTCCTCCTTTGTTTTTCCTTACAGATATCATGACACTGGAATGCTGATGTTTCAAGAGCAACCTACGGCACCCAGACTGCCATAAAGCACAAGGTCTCAAAAGCGTCCAAACAGCGGCTTCAGGGCAACCAACCCACTGCAAACCCGAAGCCAGAATTCAATATTAAAACCATGATGATAAAATAGCAACAGGAGACTGAAATCCCTCACATTCGTCGACTTGAACAACAAGGGAAGAAACGCAGAAATTTAAGATCCTGGACTCTGGAAATAAGATTCTCCACCATCTGTATTTCTATTTGCTATTCAAACGGACACGGATCATCTCCACAAATACCTCCAAATTGTAATTTAGATTTGCCAGAGTATAAAATATTAATACATAGGTTGAGTCAAATAGCAAACGGAACAAAATATGATGTCCACACCCCTTTAGCACATGCCCACAAATCAGGATATTGTAAATATTGTACATAAAATGAATAGGGACATTGATAAGAAATAAAATTATTGCAGAATAATGTATATAGCCATATGAGTCATACCTCTAGTGTGTTTATTTATCCATGAGTGTCACATGCCCATTACTCCTTATTTCTTCTATGCCCCCAAAAGAGTTTAGCACAAAGAAGAAACGCTGTATCTCAATAGGAAACATAACATAGAAGTAGACAGCAGGATACAGACTTGAATTGGGAAGACAATATTTGACATGTATTGCTGGAAACCATGCATATGCCATAGAGTGTATGCCTATTAGGTAACCCTGTATTGTTAGCAAGACAGGTAATTTGCTTATTTGAATTTTGCTGAGTTATAAAAAGCTACAGAGACAAAAGGAGAAAGAATAAACTATAAGCGATCCCTGAATTCCTCCCAAATCTTCTCCCGCCCCACCACCTCCCATTGTAAACTACCACAGCAGAGCTGAACACAACTCAAACTTTGTTTTATTCAGTGGAGTGTATATGAAACCCCCTACTGTGCCGTGTGTGTAGTGTGTTTTAGCCCCCGTAGTGACGTGACATATCCAGATGGACGTCTGTGGTTTGGCAGCTCTCTTGTATTGTGCAGTCAGAGTACGGTTACCTTTAATTCAGTTCATACCTAACTGGGCATCGCCGTGAACCACCATCCTTCCTCTTTCATTCCCGTTTGGCTAGTCCACCTCCACCTCCACCACCACCTCCTCCTCCTCCTCCTCCTCCTGCGTCCATCAGAGCGCCTGTATGCCTGCTGACCTCTCTGCAACCAAGCGCTCGCTCAGCTCCCACAGACTGGCAGCGGTGCTCTGGTCCTCGGCCTGGATGGACGGCAGGCAGCGGAAGCAGTTGTTGAAGTACATGCCGCCCAAGCCCTCCAGCTCCGGAGCCACAGCACAGTACACAGTGGTGGCGGCCCCTTGTTGCTGAGGACAGAGAATCACACAGAGAGAGAGAGTTCACTCACGAGACGGAGACAATGAGACGGCGTTCGTCTACAGGAGGAGACAAAATGCAGACAACCCATCTACTAACTTGTGTCCTGTCCAGAGAAAAAGTCAGATGACACAACTACGGACACCAACCACACTGCTGTGTCCTCTACAAGACCCGCACACCACACACACACACACACACACACACACACACACACACACACACAAGAGACAGCAGGACCAAGTGTCAACAGAAAGAAGAAGAAGAAAAAAAGACTCCACACGCTGTCTCTCCCCTCTGCCTGCAGCCCATGATGACTGGGTCATATTACCATGGGCACAGCATAACCCCTCTTACTGTACATATATTTATATACATATATTTATTTATTTATTTACTTCTGTACCCGGTGTGTACAGGACTTCTGGCTATATGGGACCATGAGAACGCTACAGATGGATGGACTCACAGTGGAGGACGTGGAAACGGCACCAGCTCCCGTCAGGGTGGGAATCACCAGAGCAACCACAGCTTTTATGTGTAATGTCAAAGAACGGGTTTCAATGCCACGGTTATGAACATGTAGATTTTCACGTGATGTGTACATGGGGTCAGGCGGGCTTTCACAGCTGAGAATAAGTATTGGAAAGTACAATTTTGCACCGATGTGTTTGTTCAAACCATAAGTATTTATAGATATGAGGTATTTTCATGTGCAACACACAAACACATGCAGGAAACAAGGCTTTCCCTCTGGCTCTCTCTCAGTCCTCTCTCTTTTCTGCAAGTTGGAATCTGAGTCTCAACCCCAGAAAGCGTACGCTGTTTCATGTCGTCTCAAGCTGAGACGCGCTCTAAAAGTAAAACAGTATTTGGACGCAACCTGCTAAGTTCCCTAATACACCATGCCCCATCAGTCGGTAATTAGCGGGGATATTCTTGGAGGAGGGAGATTTCTGTTGACATTTGAAAATGAAAGTTGAAACTGCAGCAGAATAAACACGTCAGAGAGAATTACACACATAACCCGAGCGCTCAAAGAGGGATCTTTCATGTTGCGGGGCTAAAAGCTGCTGTGACAGCTTCCCCGCGAAAAAACTCCGGGGCTGGAGACGAATTCTATACGGCCACATGAAATGGCTCGCCTCTTTATCTCCCAATGAGAGGCAGCGAGGGAGAGATGGAGGGCAGAGGGAGCGAGAGGGAACACTGATGTGGAGACTGAGGACTAATGTTGAGCACAGAGCACTGGCACACAGTGAGACAATCCCCCCCCCCCTGTACACGCAGTCGTCAAACATGGGCACAGACACACAAACGTACACACACATGCATCACGGAGCCACGTTACATGTCAACTGTTTGAACAGCTTCCTAAAGCAGCTGTTGTGGAAAAAGATCCATCGCGGTCCAAAGCATTTATACTTTCACATGCAAGTATTAGAAAAAGATATGCACAGAAATGCAAATGAACAAAATGCACACGACAACCAGATTCCAAGAAATACTTTTCTCATCAACACACACACACACACACACACACACACACGCACACACACACAACCCCCTCTAAGCTCTAAGTAAACTTCCGCCAGGAGGAGCCCTGGTGTGTAACGTCACAGCAGCAGATTGAGTGTGTTTGAAGTGCAGTGTGATGAGAGAGCTGGTAAACAGCAGATGAAAAGGCAGCATCTCTCTGTGCGCCGCTGTCTGTCTCACCTGCCAGTGGGGCGATAACTTCACCCACATCACATGTCGCCATATCAAAGACAGACAAATGCCAAGCAGTGTCTCCGAGTTGCAGGTTCACACGCGCTCAGTCTAACTCATCTCCCCCGCTTAGGGCATCTGATTTAGCTCGTCTGAAAGCTAAATGCCTTTTAAACACCACTGAAGATTTCAGCGCCGCATGCTCTAACTCGCTGACACCCCTCCCCTGAACTTGGCTGACTTTCAAAGCAGTTTGTTTGTGTCCAGTT
This sequence comes from Chelidonichthys spinosus, assembly GCA_029853015.1. NCBI lineage: Eukaryota > Metazoa > Chordata > Actinopteri > Perciformes > Triglidae > Chelidonichthys > Chelidonichthys spinosus. The sequence goes on along the minus strand of CM056825.1, from coordinate 9,241,881 downwards.
AACCAAAAGCTGGTCCTGCTGCAAGTTGAAATAATGATAAATCCAGATTTATATGGCTGACATCATAATGGTGTCTTCAGTATTTTCACGTTTATTTCGGTCTGTACTGCTCTTTCTTTAGGCGCTCCAGCAGTCCAGTTAGCAGTGCATGGAGCAGTGCATTGGCTGTCTTATTGGTGTTTAGCTCATCCCCCTCACCACTTGACCCTGTGACCTCTGTAGAAGATAAGGCTGATGAGATTAGGCATTAACATGCTCAACCACCCACCACAGCCATCTATCATTGCATGTGTGTGTGTGTGTGTGTGTGTGTGTGTGTGTGAGGTAACTGGAAAGAGAACAAGAGGGGTGAGCATCAACCTCAATACACTTACATCACACAATTAGAAGTAAAAACATACAGTTTCACTCTGTGCATGTAGGAACACAAGCATGCCCCTGCACACGAGCACGAGCAGACACGTGAATACATATTTGGGATGATCTACATGAAAGGTTACGACACTGAGCCAGTATGCATCGTACACATCTGTGGTGCACCCCCCCCCCCCCCCCCCCCCATGTGAAACTGTAGATTACGCCTGTAAATGTAGCCGTCTACAAACCGAGGGATCGTTGCCGTGTCTTTCTATTTTCTGCAACTAAGTGTGAATCATTAACTTGTGTACAGTAGTTTTCAGAGAAACATTTGTGGTGTTTTAGAGTTCTCTACGACCCGGAGCTGGAGACTTTGACTTGCCTGACAGCTGGACTCGACAATGAAAACTTTAACAGCTCTGACTGGATAACAAAATTATAATATGTCACAATTTGCCGTGTTGCAGGTTATTAAAACGTTTTCTGAGTGGTGGTTTAAAAAAAAAAAGTGCATCATTGTGATTACATTTCTTATTGTCGGATGGCCCTGCCTTTTGCTGTGCAATCGGCCTATTAACAGAAAGCCAGTCCACCTTCATACATTTATTGCTATTTCTTATTTCTCTTTAAAAGATCTCATACATTTCAGGAGACTTGATTTCAGCTAAATAAAACAATATTTATAAAGGTTATGACTGGTGCTAGGTTAATCATTAGCAGCGTCTGCATTCAGAGGCCCCTGAAGGACTCCAATGAAGACTTGACCAAGACTTGTTTTGGATGACTTAATGACTTGAACATTCTCCAAATGAAAAACAGCAGGGGAGGCAGGGGAGAAGGTGGGACAGATGAATTGAACCAAACCAATCCAAAATTTCAAAATAGTCATCAATGTTAGAAATAAAAGTTAGATCTCTGCACCACAGCAATATGACAAACCAAACGAGCAGGATGGTTCTCCTGTGTATATCTGGTTATGTGGGGAACAAAAACACACCCAAATGCTGAGAAAATGCTCACAAAACGCCCGGCAATAAACCGACAGTTACGCTTAGTCTGGGATCCACTACTCCGGCTCTGAAACTGCTCTGGGATCAGATCCGAGTCTTCCAATCTCAGCATCGACTCAATACCCGTGGACCTCGTGGACTCGCAATAGAAATGTCCTTGTATAGCGTTACGCAATAATCCGTTGCTGAAAACTCCTTATTGAGGGGATTCAAAAGCAAAAACGGGGATGTGGGGGGAGATGTGATGTTGTTGAATTAACAGTAATGTTACTTTGCCATGTTCTGTTTTGTGTCTTCATCATCCAAGTTGTACTCAACCGTACGAGCTTTCTCTGACCCTATGCATGTGACCCTTCACCTTCACATCTGTAGTTATGACATTGACCTCTCCCTCTGACCTGGATGTAAATAAACCCAGTACTGTAGAGCAGTCGGTTTTTGACCCGTCCCTGTACATACGAACCTGTAAATACAAACAGCTATGCATGCTGAAAACCTAGCAATTCTTTCAGGTACTTTTATAATCCCCAAATTCTCATATGGCATGTGCTGAAAAAAGAAAAAAAAAAAAGGATAATTTAAAAAGGTAGAAAAAAGAAAATATAAAAAAAACTGTAAAAAAAAATAAAAGTTTAAAATAAATGAGTTGATAATATTGTCAGGCAATATCCTCTCTTGGACAGTGTGTGTAGAGTCTTCCTGTTTTCTTACTCCTGTGGGTGGTTCTCTTCCTTTGCCTGTCCTTCTGTGTTTCTGCTCCACCATCTGTGTCAGTTGTCGTCAGTTGGCATTTGTACAGCAGCGAGGGTTGAGGCAGAGCAAGAAAGAGAGGGAGAGCGTTCACCAGCTGACCTCTGTGATGGCACTCCAGCACTGCTATATGTTGGCAACGCTATCCATGCCTGGGACACTATTTGAGGAGTTCAGTTCCTGGCATGAACCATAGATCATCACAGCATATGTCCACGCTCGACATGAGAAGGCCCTCCGGATAAACAGCAGCTCCAGAAAACAGTTTAGGCTGGAACCGAAAATTAGATTTTTTAATATATCATTTTTGGTGGCCTGCTTGAGGTTTGGTGAGCTGTCAACATAAGTGGCATCCATTTGAAGTGACTGTGTAGTTCTAAACGCTAATCTATTTTAGACAAGGTCACATTTTAGGAAAACAGTAAACTACAGCTTTTCTATAAGTAGTAAAATACCTGAATTCCAAAGGTACTTGACGAAATGAAGCGTATTTTCTACCACCCGATGTGATACGGATACAACATGCATTTGGAAAAGTACTTCCAGCTTGCAGCTGCAGAAAAGGCATCAGGAGGAGCAGTTTTTGCCTCAGCCCTCTGGCTGGCCTCGTGGACTAGCTTTCCTGAACGTGGGATTCCAAAGGGATTGTGATTCTGTTTTTAGGAATGTTTTTTTTGTTTTCAGGCTGTGATGTTTCAAATAGATGGAGGTGTCTGATTTTTAATCTGTGCTAAAGATATTTTACATTTAATAAATAACCATTGAAATCAAAAACTCTGTGTGTGTGTGTGTGTGTGTAGTTTATCTGTGTGTGTGTAGTTTATCTGTGTGTGTGTGTGTGTGTGTGTGTGTGTGTGTGTGCATACATAGAGCTATCTTTGCCCTTGTAACCTGTGAGAGCCGACAGCTCAGCTGAGCGTGCCTGGCCCAGCTGCAGAGGGCATCCTGGGTAACGTGGTCCCCTCAGAAAAACAACCTGTCCCACCATTCAGCTTGACCACTCAACCAAGAGGAGAGGAGATTAGCACCTCAAACATCTCAGCTCACACTTCACAAAGTAGTCTGACACTCACCGCTGCCTCTGACTGAGGTAGGCCCAAGATTAAAGGTGCTGTCCCCTTTTTCTCACTCTACAAATCCACTACTACACGTCCAGTGGCGATGAATGTAGGCTAAGGCAGTACTTTGAGTGGGAGCCATGTCCATAATCTGACTGAGAGCTTGTTTAGTTCCCCAGAGAGTGACCAGCTCTCCTCATCATGGGTCTCCCCAGTGATTAGTCTACCCCTGGTCATCTGTATGTACTAAACTCTATTTCATACCCTCCATTAGCCCACAGGCGGATGGCTAATACTCACCTACGGGCATTGGGCTCCCCTGAGGGGCATTAAGGACAGGATGGAAGGACACGCCTCCTCCCTCCATCTCTTTTCGCTCCTTCGTCTTGCCCGCTCAATCTCTCTCAGCCTGTCAGCCTTGCCCCCTGCTCCTTCCGCAGCCCTGTTCTTTTCCATCAGCCCTCTGCAGATCCCTTTTCCCCTGCAGCCCCCATCCCCCTCCGGCCTCATAACTTACTGGACTGGGCATACAGTAACGGAGGTCTCATGGGTAAATGGTCATAGCAGGACCTCTTGGAGGTAAATGGAGCTCTTTCCCCGGAGTCCCGGATCTCAGATGAGCCCTGTTGACATTCTTTCTCTCTTAAGCGAGCAAAGTGATGTAGTAGACGGTGAGAAAGGGGAGAGAGAAAAGAGCAGGGAAATCACCTATGTAGGAGTGACAGGAAGACAACACAAAGCATAGCAGAAGCCCTCCCCCCTCCCCCGGCACTAGTTCTCCCCCTTTCTCTCTGTGGCCATCCCTTTAGCCCTTCTGCACCAGATAAGATCAACCGAGTGTCAGTCATCAGCAGCCTCCTGCCACGCTGTGATTGTTCATCTGTTTTGTGTGCGCGTGTTTGGAAATGCGCAGCCCAACGCAACAACATCGCTGCATACATTTAGTGCCTGCATGTTCGAGGGAACAATAGAAGAGGCAGGGAGGAAGGAGGTGGGGGGAATGCAAAGGACAAGAGGTAGGGGGAGGAGGGGGAGACATAAAGATGAGAGGAGGGGACAAGGGGAGCAGAGAAGGAAAGGAAGGAGAGGAGGGAGCTAGGACACAAGGCATCCAAGGGGAAAACGACAAGGAGTCAGAAGGACTTGCGCAACGACTGTGAAACTATCTCATTTTTATCTTGCGAGAGGACTTCCGAAGTGATCCGCACAACCTAATTATTTTCCCCTAATAAAAGCAACATATGCTAAGACAATAAAAGGCCTTATTGGACACCTATTCATTAAAGAGGAGCAGTAAAAGGAGCAGGACTCTGGCACAGGGATTAGCTTTTAAAGGGGCTTTTCTCTGGTTGGAAATGGCCTTAGTCTTCCTTTAGCACGCCCATTTGGGTGCATAGCCCACCATAAAATATCTGAATTATACATGAAGAGGCACGGCTGCTTTATTGGCTGTGATCTGCTTTTTCACTCGCACCTGATTGCGTCGGTGCACGATACCTCAAAGTTCGGCGGATCTCCTCTGCTGTGTACGAACACAAGACGTGCGGATCTCAAATGCTCAAATGTAAGTGACGGCAACCACTCAGCCGCGGTGAGATTACCCACAATTCACGGAAAAGCCGGTCAAGTTAGTAACACCTGGTTGAAATAACGCATGCTGTTGATTCACGTCTGACAGTTTGACACGCTGAAGTCATTATTCCATATGGTCAATGTACTGTAAGTGTCAGTGTGTTTCTATTACGAGCGGAGCGATGCTGTCTGTGTGTCGGTATGTGAGTGTGTGATGAGCTGGTGTAATAGGGCCACACACAGGTGTGTGCATGCTCACCTCCTCACTGATGCACCAGCTAATTGGTCTCCTGCGGCAACCTGACATATCTCTCCCTCTCTCTCTTTCTCTCACCCACACACACACACCCACACACACACACATGCAATGTAGTGAACAATAGTTGTATACATGTGTATGAAGTGTGTGCATATATGCACACATGTGCAAACACAACTATGTCCATATGCAGAGGCAGCCCGCGGAGTGGATTTCCAAATGAACTCGTTATCACAGTGCTGACTCCAAGTGAAGATGACACCCTAACATACACACACCTACTGTAAAGTATTGTGAAAGAAAAGGGAAAAACAATGACCGGGAAAAAAGGGCGTACAGTAAAAACACAAGCTATGAAAGAAAAAACGTATCCAAGAGCCAAACATCTCAAAGTTGCCTCCAAAATTCAAAGTGTTATTTCTCCCCCAACACAAGAAAACACAATGCCAAAAAATGATCTGGCTTTTTGTTATGTTAAATACCAGTGATGATAGCAGCCGTCACTCCAGCAGCAGACATGCACCCGGCTGTAACAATTACTGAGAATACAATCCCAAAAAATTTTACATTACAACTGGGAAGGAAGCCCCATTGTTCAACGGAGCAGAGATACATTTTAAAGCTATCACACAAAGCAGAAAGGGGAAATGTATTTTTAGGCAAATGACTGACATGGTGGAGGAAAAGAAACTGTGAATGGTAAGTAGTCTAGTCCCACTGAATGCACACAAAGTGGCCTAGAGTTGTAAATTAAAATATTTGTCCTCATTTGGTCTGTCTAAGATCTTTCCTCCATGGGTGAATGATATATATATATATTTTTATATGTTCTGTTTGTTTGCTTTCAAGCTCATCTAAACCCTTATCTTAAGTTAATCTTCCCCTTTGGCTTAAGTAGGAAATAAAACAATACGTCAAAAAAGTCTGTTCACATCGTCTATCCTGCTCATAAGCCATTCTCCTACCACGCCGTCCCTCATGGTGGAGGTCGAGAGAGGGATGTTCTGTTTTAAATAAGAAGGCAGTACTGGCCCATTAAACTCTGATAGTAATGATATTAATTTGGCAGGAACGTGTCATTTTCACAGGAGAGCAACTAGCTGAACTGTCATTACGCACACACTTTGCACACACAAACGGGCAAAGCATTCGGTCTCATTCACACTGTCTCTCCTTACACACACTCCCATGCTATCACCCCCCCATCATCTCTCCCTCGCCCTCTCTCTCCCTCTCTCTCTCTCGCACACACACAGCCCAGGAACATGTCACAGGAGAGCAGCTAGCGGTAACATTATGAGAGACTCGGAGAGATCTGCTAATGGGGTAGATTAGTGTGCCCTTGGTCACAACGGCTACAATGGAGTGACTGGAGCTGTGACTTATATCCATGTCCCCCCTGTTCACCCCCGTTTTACTCTCCTCTACAGCACTTTCTCCCGCTTCCTTTGCTCTGACCTCTTCTTCCTCTCTCCCTCCTGATTCACAATTCACATTTTGACTCGCGTAAGCCTCCACGGGGCAGACTTGTCATCACCAGCTTTACGGCTGGCTGCGGGGACACTTCATCAGAACGGAAGCCAAGCAAAAGTCGAGGGGGGGAAAGGATGACACAACTGTTTGTGTTGCCGCCAGAATGCAGAGCGGTGACACATTATCAGAATTGTTTTCTTTTCTTTTCCATTTATGGATCTTTGTTAATGGAGCCCAATGAGCACAGAGGACCTTACTGATCAATACTTGAATAAAAGTGACGGCAATCAGAACGTGTTAGTTGCATGCTGAATGAAAAGCTGTCACAATGAACAAGATTGCACTAAAATGTTTGCATTTATTAGTGTCTTGTTATTGTTCAGGGCATTTCAGGTTTAATGGATTTCAGATTTTTGTTTCTATCTAGTGTAGAGGCTTGGGTTCATCATGTCTATACGTCGCCAGATTCATATTTGAGTGAGAAAACCTGAGAATGAGAAGCAATCGCACAGAGAGCTAAGATTCAGAGAAAGCAGTACATTTACTCTTGGGGCAGAAAAGCCCAAAGGACTGGAGAGTAAGCCTCTGAGCATCGCCCTTTACTTGTTATAATTAATCAAGACTGTTGTTATCCCCACCAACGGACCGCCAAGGTAGGTCACTCTACCTTTAAATTCCTTTATTGTAGACCCTGCATGACAGATTCTTCAGTGCTGACTTCAATGGGAGGTTTGGGGTCAATTCATAAAAAGAAAATGTATGCACATGATTGGATTTTTCTGTGTGTTTATTGATGAAAAGCGTAAAACTTGAAAACTTAACTTCAAACTTCTTCTGCACTTATCTGACTGACACTAATCAGAAACACAGACACACACACACGTCAGCCTACATGCAGTCAAACAGCCTCAAAGCAGTAAAACCACTCCAGAGGGATGTGCCACCGCATTGTGCACTATAAGAACAAACTGAATGTATTTACCTATTTGTATTGGTATGCTGATCCATGTGTGTGTGTGTGTGTGTGTTTGAGAGTGTGTTTCCCAATATGCCTCTGTGAGTATGTGTGGGTGTGTGTTTCTGCGTGTGTCCACGCTGACCCCATCTCAGCAATCCTGACCGGTTGAATGCGGGCTGCATAAATTAGTGCTGATGCTCTGCGATGTAATTATGCTGCTGTCAGTACGGCCCCTCCACTCAAATTCATTTTAATAAAGTTGGTCTCCAAGGTTACCGACCGGGGGTCACCTTCGGTGTCAGCCCCTATGGATCGTACCCACGGAACATTCTGAAAGTCTACGGTCGGACTACGGCAACACCTTAACGCAGACAGACACACACACATGAACACACACGTTCAGGATGAAGAGAGGCAGGAGGCAGAAAGGAGCAGGGAGGAAACAACAAATGAAGAAAACTGTTAAAATGGAGTTGAACAGAAAGGTGGGGGAGGAGGTGTGGGAGGGTGAACGGAAGGAAGGAATAAAAATGAGATGAAAAGAGTAAAACGAGAGGAGGGGGACAAGGGTAGAGGGACAAGGAGAGGGCGAGGGAGTGTCTCTCTTGGGCAGATGGCGGGGTGTATTCTCATTTGTCCTGCTACTGTGTGTGTGTGTGTGCTAACACTAACCTCCAGGGTAGAGCTGCAGCACTGAACACGCTCTCAATTAGCCAATAACACAGACCTGCACACACAGCTGGGAGAAAGGCACCGCTCCGTCTCCACACAGCAAACAGTTAAACACACAGGGACGGCCACCAGCTGGATGAAGTCCCGTGTAAATAAACTGTTAAATCCTGGATTATTTTTCAGATAAACACATGACTGGGTATGTTTGAGTGTTGTATGACAGTGGAGGTTATGCACCTTCAGGTACATCAGAGATGCCTGAACTGACGGAGACAAATACGCCATTTGCAAATGTTTGCATAAGGAATCTGAATAGAACAACCCTATGAATTTGGCATATCTCATTGCATCTAAGTAGACAGGTTTCAAAGTGGAATGGTGGCGTAAAACGACTCCGCTGGATGTTCTTCATTAAATGACGAGTCTAAATTGACGAACGCCCAGCCTCTTAAGCTGCATGCAACCATTTATCAAATCAGATAATGGTTTGATTTTTTCCCTCTTCATAGGTTTTTGATTTCTTTTACTACTTTTTTTTTACTGCATTGCTGTAATACAGTATTGTGTGCAAAAGATATTATACGTAAAATAGATTATTATGAAATTGACACATTAGCTCTATTCCTGGCTGCAATTTTATGATCGTGAAGAGAAGAAAAGGGCCAGGAACGACGCACAAATATTTCTGTCATGAAATCATATAAAGTTTTTGCTGCTGAGCGATTATGCTGACATTACGTCACCGTCTGCCTGGACTTTTACAGCCCGAGTTTGAAGTTGTATGCAGTGAATATTGAAATCTCTGTGCGACCGACCGGATTCACACAAACACTCTCCTTGCCCTCTCTTTGGTCTGCGATCACTCAGTGTGTGAGGGTGTTTAGCCCAGCCGTGTGGACCGGGGGTGACTTTGAGTGCCCGTGTAATAGTTACAGCAGCACGCTTTGTTAGCTGCAGGTAATTTATGGTTGAACTGGCCTGATAGTCTGATACGTTCGACTGCCCCGACTGTCTTTACCAGCCGGCCCCAAAGACACAGAGGAAGACTCTACCTGAGGAAGGGAGGGAAGAAAGAGAAACAGATGGAGAGATCGTATACTATAGGGCGACTCAAACAGTCGCTACAGGGGACGAATGACGAATCTGGATTTAGACGACAAGATGCAGAGAAATAATAAAGCAAAAATGACAAAAGCGCACCGAGGAATGAGTAATGCAGGTGGGGGAAGAAAAAAAAAAAGAGGTTGAGAGAAATGAAAGAGTTGCAGAGCAGTTAAGTTCTCGACATCTCTCTTGAGGTGTGCTGAGAATTAGATTGCATTAAAGACTGACAGTCCATTCATCTGGACCATAACAAGAAGGAACATTTAGTTAATTGAATGATTAATAAATTCAGCTCAGTCACACTATTTCACTCGGGTGTTGGCTTTGGATAAAAATGTCTGCCAAATGGAAGACGTCATATATCACTTGTTTGCAACCCTTTGCCTGAGCATCGACAGAACTTCACCTAGTTCAGTTTGCAACGCGAGGGAGATACAGCAGCAGAATCAGTAGTGAGCTGTTTAACCTTGTGCTCTGGTGGCCTGTCTCTCTTCCTCCAGGTTTCATCAGAAAACTGAGGGTATTTTTTGTTGCTGGTTCATCATTAACTCTGTTGGTGAGGCTGAGGAAGAGCTGGAGAGCCAACCAACACCTGTCTGTCTAATATGAACCGGCACACCAGCCTCCACGCCCACTTCGCTACACTTCCCATCCCTTAATAAAGACAGGCACAGACCCTTGCTCTACATACACCTTTTCTTCACCCCCCCTCCCCTAATCCAGTTAGGCAGGAACATCCTCACCCTTCCCTCTCCTCCCTCGTACCTCTTTTCCCCGGGATCGGCTGCTCTAATCCAGTCTGTCAGCCCAACAAGGTCCCTGACTGCTGTCGTCCTTTTATCTGAGATCTTCAAACAGAATGAGGATACTTTCATAACGGTGGCTGAGTGACAGGTGGAGGAGCCCGGCCGGTGATACGGACAGTCACTTTGTCCTGTTTAAACACACTAATGGAGGATAAGAGGCCCGTCACGGGGACAGGTGGAGATGGGACGGGACAGAGGACACGGACACTCATCTTTACTCATGAACGGTATCGAATGCAGAGACGGGGATGTGAATTTCATCAGATGGCGGAGGAGTCTCTCACCTTCTTGGGACGGATTTGATCCCTCTCAGTGCATAACGATGCGAGGTAAAAGCAAAATACAAGCTTTTCTTTGCCTTTAGAGAACAAAAACAGCTTCTTAGTTAGCCACAGCACGAGTGACGGATGTTTGCAAACACAGGAGTACAAGAACTGTGTTTCTCTTATTCCTAGGTGGACCACTCCAATTTCAGTGTTGCATTAACACACAAATCACTGGTGAACACACGCACACACACACTCATCTGAATCACAGCTCACACACCCAGTAGGCCGCCTTTTGGATGGATGGCACCTGCATACGAGAGGAGGGGGCACACAAATAGGATTGGAGAGGGGGGTGCGTGGCGGTGGTGGCGGGGTGTGGGGTGAGTCCATAAATAGGATTGTGTAGGAAGCAGGGCGAGCTAAATAGGATTGTAATGTACAGGAAAGGATGTATAAATAGGATATGAGAGTCTGAGCTGTGTTCTCACTAGTTCCACGTCCCTGTGGTATAAGAGTTCTCTCGGACTGGCTTGCACTGTGTATGCATGTGTGTGTGTGTGTGTGTGTGTGTGAGAGTATAGTCCATTAGTATGGAGGCTAATCTTGAGGCACCTGTCTCCTCAGGCAGAGAGTGACCTCCACTAGCCAGGTTCACCCATGTTTGTCCTCCCATCCAATTCCTCACCTCTTACCCCTCCTTCCTCCTCTCCTTCCACTCAGTCCTCACATTGCTTTCTTTTTTTTCCCCCCACTTAACCTAACTTTGCTTTTCATATTTCCTTAATGAGATCTGCGTTTCTTTTCCATTTCTCAAGTTTTGACCTCTTTAAACAGGTAAACTGTCACTCTCACTGGGTTAACACCGCTCCCCCTGCGAGAGAGGTCGACGGTCAAAGCTCTGGCTCTACTTTCGGGGGTCAGTGGGCTTTGGGAGCTGTCAGCCCAGTGCTGGTGTCTACTGGCTGACGGGCAAAGGTCAAAGGTCGGGAGTTAGAGGGCAGGATGTGACCCTGTAGACAAACAGCATGGAGGGAGGGTCACACCCCTGAAAGAGCCTGTCATTCTCCACACAGGGGGTAACGTAGTATGAGCATACATACAGTGTGTGCATGAGATTGTTTGGATCGCTCACATTTACGCCGTGATGCCATCTTTGGTTTTGGTTTTACTCACATGTGACCTCACCGTACCATGCATGTCAGTGTGTGTGTGTGTGTGTGTGTGTGTGTGTGGGTCATGGCATGGTGTGATAGGATGTGTGAGATGTGTCATGTTAGCATGGCATGCATCTATTAGCCTGTTTATGGTTCCTTGTCAGAGCAGCTCCTCTCCTCCACTCATGATTACAAACCCGCTTACACAGCCAAGGTCACAGCGGACCTCTGTGAAAACATCATCATCTCCATAAGCCAAGGCAACAACGCATACGAAACTGACAAAGAGACAGGCAGTTAGTCACACGCGGTGAGCAATATATACATACTCCCGTACAGCCGTATCATCATATATTAAGCGCCAAGGTAACGGTGTATGTTTGTGCGTCGGGGCCCGGGAGAGCACGCCGCCTCCTTACACAGGTAATAGATGGTCGGCCTGAAAGAGACTGAGGGGAATTAAGATAAACACACTCTGATAAAACTAACCTGCCCGGCCGCACCGCTGTCTCCTTACAACGAATTAAAACATATCACATATGCTGCATGCACATACAAGCAGGCGAGCATGAGCACACAGACACTTGTACCTGCATTAGTGCACACACACACACACACACAAACACACACACACACACGTAGTTCACACTTTTATGATGGATTTATATACAAAGGCAGGCTAAAACAGTGGAATAAATGTTTGGACAGTGCTGGCTCTCTGAGTAATTGATCTATGAATCACACACAAGAGATCTTGTAAATTATGAAGACAAATAAACTCTCCATATATCAGGCAGCTATTATAAAATGTTAAGCAGATTTAAACAGATAGAAATGTATCTGCTTAGACAAGGACATTTATTTATTTTTTTTGCTCTGAGGTGTCCTGCATACAGATTACACAGACTAAACCGGCAACAATCGGATTCGTGGTCCAGAGCCAAGCTCGGGTCAGAGGAAGAATGAAATTGCTTCCAAAATGATACTGGAGTAATTGCAGGTGAAAGAGCATCACTGAACAGAATTAATGTTTTAAAAAACTGACTGTAGGTTAAAAGAGTTCAAGCTCCAGTCGACTCACATATAACAGATTTACATGAATAACCAAAAGTTGTGGTATTTGACACAACAAATACAGTAAGTATGTCATGATCTAACATTGTAGTCTGAAATATAAATTCTGAGTGACATAAAATTTAAAAAATAATGAAAAAGTAGGTCCTGAAACTACCAATGGCCCACCATGCAAGAGGAGAGTCGTGGCCAAAAGTTAGTATAGTCCCAAACTCCCAAGCGGGATCATACTTCATACGTGCACACGCTCTTTTCCGAGTTCATGCACCGCTGATCTAAGTACATAATGAAGTGTGACATATCAAGCAAAGGCGCTAATGGGGTGTGAAGTCATTAGTGAACTCTCTCCCTCGCACACGCAGAAATCCTAGCGTGCACATAACAACACATCTATTCTTCCCGTCTTTACTTGGAAGGTATGATTGTTATAAGCCCTTCAGGCAATCCCCGACTCCAGGGTAATATTAGTGAGCTGTGTTTTACAGCACGGCCTCTCAAAAATAGATTTCCACAGCAGGAACGTATCGTAACACGGGTTGTGTTAAAGCGAGCTCTGTCGCGTGCGCCGATAAAGTGAACGTGTGGGAAATGAGAGTTGACACGGATGCAGGGTCCTCCTCCCCCCGCCTTTACTGGTGCTCTGGCACATGACACTCCCACACCTCGAACAAATGCACCTGTGTGTTAACCTGACATAACTGACATAATGTTGTCTGACAGATTTAGACATTTACAGCTGGCACAGAAACGAGAGGAGAGAGAGAGAGAGAGAGAGAGAGAGAGAGAGAGAGAGAGAGAGAGAGGAGAGATGGGAAGAGAAAGAGAGAGAGAGAGATGGGAAGAGAAAGAGAGGGGAAGGGAGACTCTAAAAGCTTGTCAGTCCCTCTTAATTATTCTAATTGCTGAGCTCAAGCTTCATGCCAAGGCTTAGGCATTCCCCTGGCACAACTACACAAGCCCCCCATTACACACACACTAACGTACACACACACACACACACAACCACTGCATTGACTTGAAACCTCGCTCCTCGTTTAGTCCTGCTCCCTCATCTCCATACAGAACTCCCCAATCTCTCCCTTTTTCCTCGGCTCCCTCTATCAGCATCGCTCCACCCTCGGAGCACCCTCTTATTCCTCCACTCCTCCTCCTCTCCTCCCATCACAACAGACCCTTCTGCTTCCTCTCCCCCAGCCACTCCTCTCCTCCACCCCTCCGTTCCTCCGAACTGGATTAAAAGTACTTTTCATTACCCGTGCGGGAGATATGGCACTTAAAAATCACCCCATTATCATTTTTCACCCAGCAAACAGCACACACTTTCACAGAGACATAATTACCACACCCTGTCATACCAGGGAGATGGAGGCTGCTGATTTCCAGCCAGGCCGTGTGTGTCACTCTGTGTGTGTGTGTGTGTGTGGGTATAAGAAACTGCTGCCTGTCCGCCTGCCTGCCTGCTTCTCTTATTGATATTAAAAGCGCCGCATAAACGAGTGTTTAAAATGGCTGTCAGAAAGGGGGGGGGGGGGGGGGGAGGAGGATCCACTCCAATCACAAACTGCAGCACACATCACTGGATCTCTTTGCCGGCTTGGCACATGGTAATGGCCTGGAATAACAGAATACTGCCGGATGATTCCCATTCCCACATTCCAAGTTGTGCAAGGCTGCAGAGGAGGCAGCTGAAATGGGAGCGGATGAGTGATAGAGCTCGCTTTAACCAGTCAACACTTAGCACATAATGAATTGGGAGTCATTTGATGAATTGGATTTATGGCAACGCTTGTTCTTAATGGCTGAAGTGCTTCAAATTGTGCGGCTGCGGAGGGAAGGGGGACCTGACTCATTCACACTAATATTAATTTAGGGAGACGGTCCTCATCTAACTGTTAGGCCAGTTCTGCAGGGGCCATGCCTTCACTCATGGCATTCACAAGGGGGTGTTAAGTATATACGTGTTTAAAACACTCCCCGCACTCCTAAGACATTCATCACCGTGACAACGCTGCATGGCGGCCCCCCAATATCACTCCGCAGGGGCCTGCCGTTGGCCTGTCACAGGAATGGGTGTCTATAATTATGCCTCCAGATAAAGCAGGGACAAATGTGGGTCCTGCATGATTAACTGGGTTGCTGTTTGATCACATTTGACTAATTTGTGGCATAAATCTTCAGGCTGGCGCCTCTGCTAGAGACCATTAGCCCTGACACTGACACCCCTGACACACACATACACACACTCACACACATACACACACACACGCTCAATACTCATACCTTTAAGAGAAACTGCAAAAAAAAAAAAAAAGAGCAGTGTGCTGCTGGCCTTTTAGTGTGGCTGCGTTGGTGGAGAGAAAATGTGTATACATACACTCACTAACAGTTTCAGGCAACATCAATTCCAAAAGTCTATCTGCATGAGGTCAAGGGTGGGGGGTGGGGGGGCTGTGGGGGTGTAGGTGGGGCAGCTGGTACACCTTAGCGCTGTAGAGAGAAATGCAGGTGTCCTGAATTATAATATTAAGCAAACATGAGCTCTGAGGTCTAATTATGACACAGGGGAGGGTAGAGCGTGCGAGAGAGAGATTCAGTACTGTGTGGTGGAGTGGATGCTGAAGCCAGCATAACCAGCCTGGTCATTTGTAAACAGGTAACGATGCAGGCCAGGTGTATGAGCATATGTACCAATGAGCAGGGGAGGAAATGGGGGGAGAGGGAGGGAATAATAGGAGGGGGGAGTGGGAGGAGTAGAGGGAGGATCTAATTAGGGGGGATTTACAGTGACCTATGCCAAACAGCTAAAATGACCAACTGGGCACAGAGATTTATTAGGAGGTTAAATTAGGTTGCCTGGTGAGGGTTGGTAAGGCCACCCGCAGGCACAGTGATTATTAATATAATTGTAGAGAAAGACAACGGCGACGCCACACAAACAGCATTTGCAACAGAGCTATGTTACAGATGCAGGCCAGTTAAGAGAAACCAATATTCTTTTGTGTTTAGGACAATATCAATTGAGTCAAAAGAGTGATTAAGAGTGATGCTTGAACCCATTTAGCATGAATCAATGAACCTCTGGACAGGAGGGTTTCCAGTGCGAGGAGCCTTTGCCTCCATTTGCATCAGTATCCTTGATCAAATCTGCAAGGTAAACAGGTTTAAAACCTGATGGGGGATATTAAACTTGCAGATTGAGCCTGACTCCCCCCCCCCTCCCTAGACTTGTCTGGAGCTGTGGGCTGGCGTTTGGGCCCCTGCATTTGACTCCGGCTGTTGAGTGCAAGGACGTGGCACAGCAAGCCAGCCCTGAGCAGCCATACTTTCATGGTCGGTTTCCATTTAAATATCTGACTGACAGGGAACATGGCGCCATTAAGGCGTCCCGAGGGCCCGGCACGAGAGGAGGAAATGGGCAGATAAAACTCCCCAAGGGAGAGGAGGGGTGAGAGAAGGGCCACGCTGCCTACAAAGCCTTTAACAGTGGGACCTGCTCTTAAAATCGTATAGGCACCACTCCATCTATTCACTCCTCTGTCCCTCCACTGCCCAAAACAACCTTGTCTCTCTGGAACAAAAGCAGGATTTATCTAGCATGACTTACAGCCCCAACCTGAATTTCTTACTCTGTTGGCAGTATGAGGTCATATAGCATGTGTGAGTGCACTTGAGTGAATGTGTGTGTGTTCACATAAAATAGTAAAAGATTCCTCCAACCCCCAACCTTACAGTAACGAAACACCCAAACATTAAATACACACCGTACTAGACCTCAGGAACATTGGAGCACAGGTAACATGTTGCCCAAAGAAGGAACACGAGTTAAGACCGGTTATCGGACCAGTAGGACGGAGTCTTTCTCTTGGTCTTGAACCCACTTTGTCTCTGTATGTTTGCCCGTCAGTAAAGTAAAAGCACCAAACAATTGCTGGTTCCACCTTTCAGATGGGAAGATTTACTAAATTTCTCACAATGTACATCATTGTAATCTTAATACCATTAAGTTTGGGACTGTTGGTCAGGTAAGCATAGATGCTGTCATATCATAAGTTAAGCGATATCAGAGCTGGATCATATTTCATTATTGAAAGTTGAGCAAAGAACAGCACTGAAGGCTTTTCTCCGTGGAAAAGATCTTTTTGTTTATCCCCCTAGTGGCTTCGGCAAGAATTTGATTGACAGACAAATGAATACAGTCTGTATGAAGCTGACCTCAGACTTAAGCAGTCTTGTCTTGGTTGTTTTGGATCTTGGTCTTGGTCCTTTCGGATCAGGACTTGGCTACGACACCCGTTTTAACTATGCTGAGCTGGAAGTCTGTTCTGGGAAAGAATCTTAACTGTGGATGCTGCCAGGCCTAAAGGTTAAGTGGCAGCCAGAATGGGTGAATGGCTCTGACACGCAGACACAAGGCCGGTCAGCCGGCCAGGACAGTGGCACCACGAAGACACTTAGCAAGACTGAGAGGGAAAGAGAGAAAGTGATTCAGGAATATTGTCTGCCAGTGATTTACTTTTACCTCTTCACTTCCCACAATTCAGCTTTCAGAGGCTATACTCCCCCCTCCTCCTCCTCCCCCTTCCTCCCTCCCTCCTTGCCACCGTCCATACTGCCAGGCCCAATAAAGGTCAAGTCCCTGCCTTCCTCTTAAGGAGCTCATTTGCATCCCGCCGGCAAACAGCCAGTCAGGGCTTGTTCAAAGGATCCGCTAATCCAATCAGATTGCTCATCTGTGAGGCCTTATCGCCACAGACACCGGCATCTGTGGGAACCACATCACAAGGAATCACGGGGCTGCTGGTTGTGATTGGTGGAGACAGAGAGTCAGAGGGAAGTATGCATCACAAGGCTTCAACACGGCCAGGAGTTAGCTCGGAGTGACAGTCGGAGAGCAGGGAAGGCTTAACAACACTTCCCATGTTATGACTGCTGCCCCAGGAACGGCACAGATACATATTGGGTGTGAAACACGAATTAGACCGGTAGAATTTTATCTTTATCTACTGTTGACCACGGAGGAATAGAGAGTGTGCGGTGTATCACCCGTGCATAAATACCAACACTTTAAAGAAAAGTAAATGCCCCTGAAAAAATGTTTACAACATAACTTTTTTTTATTAATTTTATGGCAAATATGTATTTTGGGTCCAGCCACACAAAACAATTACAAAAAAGTTAAGCCGAATCATTTAAAATGTAGTTTAAAAACACAAAAAATATGTTAAAAACGTGCACAACAAGCACAGCATAAAACAAATGAATGGGTATAAGAACTGAAACGCCTTTCAGCCACAGAGAACACAAACCTTGCTTGTGTAGGTTAATGTCTAACTTTCAACACACAACACACACACACACACACACACACACACACACACACACACACACACACACACACACACGGCCAGTGAAGACATTTTGCTCATTCGTGTCCATAAGCTACAGAGGTGAGCTGCCTATACGAGTGACTTTGCATCCTGGGACACGGCCGGACATAAAGGGACATGGAGGGGACATAAAGGTACAAGGGGACGGAGAAACCAACTTGGCCGTCCTTGCACACAATCCCACAGAGACCACAGTCCCATCCGTCTCTCCTACTCCATTTCTGTTCCTGCTATTGCCCCATTCTTGCAACCCTCTGCCCTCTCTTCTCAGCGCCTGTTCTCCCCCCCATCCAGGGATAGTCTCGCCCTCTCGACCCCGGCGGTGTCACTATTAGCAGTATCACGCTGGGATCACATGGCCGCTGAGGTATGGAGGCTGAGTCAATGGAGTGTGGCACACAAAGATGTCCATATACCCCCATCGCTGCTGCTGCTGCTTCCTCCTACTCCCTCCTCTCAATAATTCTCTCTCCCGCCTTTATCCCGTCGCTTCCTGATCATTAGCTTGGAATGCAGCCAGATTGGATTTAACTAGCCTGACTAACTGTATTTTATTCAATACAACCTGTTCTGTCCTCTGTGTCAGTTCATGTTCCCACACGCATGTTTTAACTTCTTGAACCTCAAAAGTTGAATGTAGTAAATGACTCGTCATGAAGGTTGTTAACTATTATGCGAGTCGCCGTTTTTAAAAACAGTGGCTGTATCATTGTGTAACAGAACCACAGTCTGTCAGTTGTGTGACCTGCTCTTTGTCCCAGCCTTGGCAGACTATTAGACCTGGAGCAAGGAGTCAGAGAGGTGAGACAGGCGTGAGGAGGAGGCAGAGGTGGATCTATAACAGCTCTCCAAGCAGAGCGCTGCTCCAGGAGAGGCAGCTATGGATTCAACCATCCCTCTCTTTTCTCTTACAGTACTCTCTCCTTTTGTGTCCAAGTGCATACGGCTGCATGTGTGCAACATGTTTGTGTGTGTGTGTGTGTGTGTGTGTGTGTGTTGCCCGTGCATGTGATAAGCCTGTGGTAGTAGTGGTCCTGTGAGGGACCTAAGGCCCTGTTCTCCTGATTAGTCATTTATCAGGCCTGGCAGCCCAGACCCACCATAATCACTCTTCTCTTACCCCTCCTCCTTTTCCTCCACTGATCCCCCTCTATCCCACTAGATCGCCCCTGTATCCACCGCTACAACAATGCTCTCCATCCCCCAACACCAAAGTCTATACGGTGGTTCATGAACATGCCTCTCCACTCCATCCACCTTGGCCTCTAAACTCACTCTTCTCTGTCTGAGTAGGGCAGGGTATAGTTTAACGGTGCTGTTGGTCCTACACGTTATCGAACAACGTTGAGGAAAACGGTGCCACATTTCCGTGTATGACAATAGTTGTGCCTTAGAGGCAAGATATACCGCAGACACCAGAGAATATTTGGAAAAAAAGACTTGTGATGCCATTTTGCCTCACACGTCACCAGGAGCCCCCTTTCCTTCTCCTCTTTGTAAACTCCAATCCAATTTCACTCCTTGTCTGAATGTGTTGTGCATGAGCTAAAGAGCCGAAAACTGCAGCTAAAGACAAATTTCCAATTTGTCTGTTCGAATTTTGCGAGCTGTTTAATGCCGAAGAGTGAGAGGAGCGGGCACACGATGAGAGGAAGATGGGAGGGCAAGTGTCTTCCGGAGCGGCAGGAGGACCTCCCTATCAAGCAGTGCCACACTCCCTCGCCCTGCCATGTCAACAGAGAGGGATTAGGGTACCAGACGTATTGAGGAGGCCAAAATGAGTTAAAGCAGTTAACCAGCTGCAACCTGTCTTCCCTCGGTTGGGAGAAATTGGAAAAGCTGTCTAGCCAAGGAGAGGGAATGTAATCTGGACTATGCAGACTGCAGGATACAAGCACATGAAAGGCCTGTCCTCCTGCTTCCCATGCCTCTTTTCTCTTTCCTTCACCCTTCCTTACCATCATTCCCACTCTCTCCTCCTATCTCTCTAAGAAAGGGAGGGATTTAGAAGAAGGAAGGAGAGAAATGTGAACGGGGAAAAAAAAATGAACATATAGCCTACATCGCAGGCCAAACCCAAGATGGGGTTAAAAGAAAAAAAAAATGCAAATAAAAAGAGGGAAACTGAGGATGAAAGGGTGTGTATAGATATGCGGAAAGAGAACAAAGCAATTGTGTGTATGTGTGTGTTATTACAGTGCATGACAGCTGTTTGAACCCCCAGGGAGATAACAGCTGGGGCTCCACCACAGACACACACTCCTCAACACATCCCTCACTTCATTTCTCCTTAACTATCTCCATATCCCTCCATCCCCAGCCTCATATTGTCCTCCAGATCTTCTTTCCATTCATTTGGTTTTGATTCCCCTGCTCAAACTCCTCTGCTGGTTTCCTTGCAGTCTATTAGAGTCTACACAAGTCTTTCCTTCAATCTATCATGTTTCAGAAAACCTCCCTCTTCTTTGTCTCAAACTGATGAGTGGAAGCCAGTGAAATGTCTGTTAATGGATGTTTTTTACTTCTTAATTGTGGCTTTATTGATATACCTTCCTTTAAAACTGTGTTAATTGTTTCCCCCAATAACTATACATTACATCACTTAGATCTCAGGAATAAATCTCCATGCAAACAAAGCCAACGGTGGCTGATAGAGTTTAAAAGGAGGGTGTCACACTACAATCACAAACCAGGCCTTTAACCACACCTCTCCCCCGCTGACTGTGTCTCTTTATAGAGCAGTCTGCGTAATAGTGTCTCTCATATAAAACACAGCGCCGTGTCACACACACATTACTCAGCCCACCACCCCTTTAAATGATCCAAAGATGTATGAGGCCATCTGTGGGCCGCAATTAAATACCAGCCCTTTTAATTCAGCTGCATGCTACATTACCGCCCTCTGTCCAGAGCCCTGCAGGCCGGTTACGGGATCGGGGGAAGAGTTACACTGCAAAAAGATTTTCTGACTTTTAAATTATTTTCAAGGGACACAAAATTGACAAATGATGTGACCATTTTCTTGTCTATCTTTTGTTTTTACAGTAATTAATAATACTTATTAGAGAATGCATGAAATGAGGGGAAGAAAACGGAGCTGACACTGTAAAATAAAAGCCAACTGACCACCAAAATCACAATTAAAATGTTAGATCAATGTGAAATTAAGTTGGCTCTGCAGGCCACAGCCCAGGCAGGGTTAAATGACAAAACCACTGCTGATGTTTCCCCCACACCCATGAGCGCCTTATACATCCCCTTCCCTGACTCCTTCTCTCCACCCATTCACTGGCAATCAGTGAAAGAGGTTCATGAAATTAGTCAGCGATTGAACACATGCTCCAGCTTTCTCTTATTTCACATCACTCCCATCTGATTGCCTTTCATTGTCAGGCTCATAAAAGGCTCCGTGCTCTTCTTCTATCTCCTCTAGCTTAGCGAATCTAAAAAGACCATTCCCCAATAATCTGTCTGTCTCCCTCTTTCTTCCTCCGTCACAATATATTCCCCCGCTAAATCGTCTCTCCCCACATTGCCATTCCTCGTCCATTGACTGCACTGGCCTTGTCTCCGAGCGCTAATTGTCTCATTCTGAGGACTTAAGGATGCTAGATGGGTGCTAGATGTGTTAAAGAGACGGACTGTGAAATCAGTGTGTGACTGGCAAATTACATCCTTGGCCTTTCTATGGTTGGCAAAGACACTTAATAAGCTCTCAATGCGTTCACCAGCTAGGTGAATAGTTCACTGGCTCCACTTTTGGATGTGAATAGCTCCCAACGATGCTGCACAGAGCGTGCGCTTACGAGTGTGCGTGTGCTTGTGCGTGTGTGTGGGTGTGTGTGTGTGTTCGGTAAGGTGCTGTTTGTATTCTCAGTGCGGTCGACTCGGCGTTCATCCCTGTGACAGGATCGGGGCAGATCAGCGCTCGCTTACAGAACAACTCACCTGAGGAAAAACTCTCTCTTCAGCACGTCGCCCTTTTCTCTGTCTGCCTTCCCACTCCTTCTCTTTCTCTTTCCTCTCCCTCTCCGACTCCTCTGTCTCTGACCCAGACAGAGATCCCCCTGAGCTACTGCACTCAGCTCTCCCACTCCCCTTTCTTTTTTCGGTTTTGGTTCTCTAACCCTATCTGTCTCTTTTTATATCATGCTCTCTGTAAAGATACCCTGTGGGAGGGCAGTATCCAACAAACACAACCGCACACACCGACTCCACTTGCTCACACTGACACTGGCGCGCACATGAGTGTGTGTGTGTGTGTGTGTGTGTGTGCCCCCCCCCCCCCCACACACACACACACAGCACATGCATCACCTGCAAGACTACTTTCCACTATAGTTTCCACAGTGACGGGAATAACAGATTCTCTCGCTCTATCCCTCTTTCTCCCATACATCCCCACCCAAACACACACACTCACAAACACACACACACACACACACACACACACACAGACAAGAGCCCTACCAAATGCTCTATTTTCTGCCAATGTGTGGTGATTTATGAAAGGTGTTTCTCACAGCAGGCAGATAGTCCTGTTTGGAATGCTTCATTTCATAAATCTATTCTCCATTCTCATTCCTCTGCCTCCTCTCTCGTAGTTCCCCCTTTCTCCCCTGTGCAGGACTCCCTCAGCCTCTATTGACACATACAGTACACTGTGTGTGTGTGTGTGTGTGTGTGTGTGTGTGTGTGTGTGTGTGTGTGGATGGGGAGGGGAAAGAGAGACATAAGTAGGCTTTGTCTGCAGTCGGGGTAATGATGCAGGAACAACCAAAGCCCCTGCAAAAACCCCATTCTCCTGAGGTCTCTTTCTGGCTCTGACTCTACTCTCTCTCTCTCCCTGCTGCCCCCACTCGCCCACTCACACACCCTCTCTCTCTCTCTCTCACACACACACGCACACACACACACACCACACAGACAAACAGGCATGCCTGACACGGAGTCAAGCAGCGTTAAGTTGTGTAAACAAAAGTGAGACATCAATTGAGACCCAACTCCCCAATGAAGCCACACGTGTAACTAATAAACACACACATTAATAACACGACTTGATGTCTCACACACACACACACACACACACACACACACAGAGGGAAGGACAAACAGCTGTGGGTTAGGAAAACAAAATCTTGACATTAAAAGTTTTAACTATGTATTATAAGCTGGTCATAATTCAATTTCGAAAATCAAAAATCTACTTAATATACAAGATCAACAAAATATTAAGTTATCACACAAAACATATGTTCATGCATGGGTGAAAATCGCAATAATCAAGATAATTATTAATTACATAGAACCATATATCCATCTAGTATAAACACATGATGAGCGGCCCTCTGTGGTCTGGGCCCCTGGAGAACGAGCTTGTGTGTAACCATGCAGTCATTTGGGATTTTAGTGTGTGTGTGTGTGTGTGTGTGTGTGTGTGTGTGTGTGTGTGTGAGTTCATCATGACCATAGGTAATCAGATAGAAGGAACAGACTTCCTAAAAGCACAACTCTCCATCTGCTGCAGCGCGAGTGTGTGTGAGAGAAGAAGAAAGAGGGAACCGGGGAAGCAAGAGATGGGGGCCACAGTGTAGATAAGGCAGTCTTGTTCCTTATTTATGTCTTATTATAGCTACAGCGGGGCCAGGCCACAGACACAGTCACCGGGGACACAATGATGAACTACTCGACAAGGCAGCCTGCTCACTCCAGGGAAGACACACTCCCTCTATTCCCCACTCCTCCACTCCTTCGCCTTCTCCTTTAACACCCCCCCCCTCCACCCCTCCTAGTCTCCTGCTTGTTTTTAACCCTTTTCTACCTTTCCTTTCCCCAACCTCATTCTGTCTCTGTCCCTGCGCCGCCTCCAGCACTCTTTCTGCATGCATCCCAATTCATCTCAACTCCCCTTCTGCTTTCCCATCATCCCTTCGCCCAGCCCTTCTGCAACACGCACGGCAGCGGGTACGCTAGTGTAAACAGGGAGTTACCCGAAGGTGCTGCAGTCAGATGGAAACGGCAGGCAGGTGACATGATTAAGACATCCCCTCTCTTTCCTGTTCCACTCCCTCCGTTGTCTCTAATACTCTCTCTCTCTCTCTCTCTCTCTCTCTCTCTCTCTCTCTCTCTCTCTCTCTCTCTCGTGGGGTGACCTGCAGAGGTGGATGTGACTGAGCTCATTACCTGCCTTAATGAGAAGACAGCACCACTGAGACGGCAGCTGCAACTTACCTGAACACTGCACACACACACACACACACACACAGAGAGCAGAACGCATGTAAATACCTGCTCTAACCACTGAGACGTACAAATACACTTGATTATACCTCAGAGAGAGAAAGGCTCAAAGACAGTGGGAGGGAGATGAAGGAGAGAGGCGTGTGAAGTCTCCCAGGTTTGCTGGTCATACCACCGGCTCTCGGATGTTTCTAAGTTGTTGTTTTATGGAATTACCCTTGTACCAACATGCTCTTCCTGTGAGTAAAGCTTTTTTTTTTTTTTTTGCCTGGTTCAGGAAAATTAATGTCTATGAGCGCAATACAATCCATCATAGGCTGAAAGCAGAGGTCATTCAGGAAATGATAGCAGGCAAGATAGGCTTCTGCTCCATGTACACACACACACACACGCACACACACACACACACGGACACACGCACACACATGCATACAGACGGAGAGAGAGTGAGTGTGTAAGGAGGATGTAGAAACATGGGGGCATAGGATCCTTGAATCGCCGGACCTTTCTCCCATTTTACTCTTTGACTTTGGTAAGTTAGAGAAGGAAGATAAAGCTGAAGAAAGTTGTGTGCTGGAGCATGTGGATTGGATACAGGAGACAAAGGCTGAGCTTTGTTTTACATTTTTTTTAATTTTTAAAGTTTCTGGAATGACAAAAAAAATTAAGAATAAAAAAAAATACTTTATTTAAAAGTCATAGTTCTCAAATGTATAAAATTGCAAATTCACAAGCATGGGCCAACAAATGACGCATTAAAACTGACGGTTTCACGCTATTCTGCTCTACAAGAAAACTCCACAGGGCACCTTTAGCTGAATCTCATCAGATAGTTTATACAGCGGCATTTTGGTCAGTAACAAAAATATGTTTAAAAAAGGATTGAAGCTCAACAAGCAGCCCTGCAAGTGACACTGTTTGTAATGTACTGATAGTATTGAGCGTGCCTTCAATCCGGTATCTACAGCATGTGTCCATCTTACTGATTATTGATAAATGACTTAAATGCAAAACCTCAAATCAAACACACAGTGAGAGCACACACAGGTATGATTGTCATAAAGTCCCAGAGCTGCATTCTCTAGTGGGGACTCAAGGGGGGTCACGGCCACACACACACACACACACACAGAAGACACCCTCCTCATCCCACGTGTGAAGTTGAAGTTGACAGATTAATCACATGCATTAATTATTGACAGTAACTTCAATGTGAAAAGCAAACATCTGTCACCGTCGCCCTGTTTTAAATCATTTATACCTTCCCTACATGGATAATCATATGGCTATTGATTAAGATACTTACAGCACAAGGGCGTATTGATAACCAGCACACAGCCTTACATCCCGAATGAGCTCAGTGGGAAAATGGAAGAGGCTAAGAATCCAAATTTGTCTAAAGTGGCCACGAGTTTCCACAAAAACAGGCCGACATGCCTGTGTGTGAACGAACACACACTCGAACACACACAGAAGCCAACGCTGTCCTACAGGAGGCCAAATCTGGAATCTCTTGGGAATTGTACAAGAGGATGACATGGAAAAAAGGACATGTTGACATGGAGATAAAGACAGATAGCAAGAGAGCTGAGCCTTGTTCTTAAAATGGACAGGTGAGGGCCTCTCTCTCTCCCTCTCTCTCTCAGAGACGGAGAGAGGGGGTTTTATCTGTCTGACAGAGTGAAGGATGTGTGGTCAGGTTCTACTCTGATGCTCCTGTCCTTTTAGTAAATCAGCCTTCACTGTTGTCACCTGGCTGACCCATGGTCACACATCACCGGTGTCACCCTTACATGATGTTGAAACCCCCACCATCCCCCCCCACACACACACACACACACACACAGTCACACGCAAATCCGGATCATATAGTCTCCCGCACTTAAGCCAATGACACGGAGGCAGACAAAACTAAGTGACAAAAATTTAAAGAAACAGCAAATGAACGGAAAGATGGAGGTTCAGCGTTGAGGGTTACGATTGATAATCATGTGCTATTTCTCAATTCCTTCAATAATGTGTCGCTCTGAAAAATGGCTCCTCCTCACTTTTGTTAATGCCTTCCACTTAACCTTAACAGAAGGTGTACTCAGCAGCATTAGCCATGAATAAAACCTCCAGCTGGAGGATCTACTGTACTCAGAATATTACGATTATTACTGTGAGAAAGACACAACATGGCACCAGAAACTGCAGCACATTTCTCTTGTTTTGTCGAAATAGATTTTACAACTTTTTCAATCTAGAATATTAAACTTTATACAAATGATCATCTAATCTCAAACATGTCATATGGTGCAACACATTCTGAGGCCACATTAAATATGGGGAAAATAAAACAAACAGGACGGTTATTTAAAGCTTAAGTAGTCAAAGAACTTCTTCTATCTACTTTAAAGTCTTAAATAACTGAGGTACAGTTATTGCAAAGATGCTATTATCTGTATGAGTGCTCCTCAGACATCAGTAATCTATCCATGCTGCAGATTATCACAACGATGGGAGAGGGTAGAGGGATCAATACCGCCCTCTCACAAGATCTATTGCTTTCTGATCGATTTCTCACTCCGATCAGCCTCTCTGAGATCAACCGCACTTCCTGTGCGACGGTCAGCCAGAAGTGGGGAAGGAGCAACAATGTGCTCTCTCTCATTGCATTATGTCATCATGTGTTATTCCATCATCACAGACTGAAAGACTCACAATGTGCATGTGCATACAACACCAGTTTGCCTTCATTTCCATTTAGTTAGGATGCTGTTTGTACTGTGAGGACCGAGCCCCAAGGGAGATTGCAACTTCAATGAGGATGAACGGGGCTGCATCCAGTTCTATTCATACATCGCTGATGCATCTGCCGGCAGAGCACAAGCAGCCAGAGGCCTCAGAGAAAAGCCTTGCACCTGCACAGACACAGAGCCATACAGGTGACCTGGCTTTTGCTGACGGGAGCTGAGAGTTTAAGGCTCACAGATATTATTCACACATATTGAATTCAACCTGTGAGCTTTAAACCAGCTCTAATTTTATCAAACGATACTGGATGTATAATTAATAAGTCATTCTTGAATTAAAGCTACATGCCAGCTAAAATGTTTTGTGTCCTGTGATTTCGTCATAAACATTAATTTCCTTCTGCAATCGTATTTTAAACGGAAACAAATGAAAGCTGCTGCATAAAGAGTCATTACCGTGGCCATAAAGGACGAAGACTGGTACACTGTCCACTACAACATGGTGGTTACCTATATTACTCCCCCACTCTCCTCATATGCATCGCGCAGGACAAAGTCATATACACCACCACCCCTCCTCCTCCTCCTCCTCCTCCTCCTCCTCCCCTGGGCTCTCCTCTGTGATTGGAATGAAAGGTAATGGTCCTGAAAGAGGAAGAAAGGAGACTTTCCTCCACTCTTATCTCTTAACACCGACAGTCAGTGGAGCAAACTCTCGCCACACACTCACACAGTCGGAAGCATCGTTATGTATGCACACGCGTACGTACACAAACTGTATATCTGCTGCAGGATGATGGCAGAAATAACATTGGTTTAATTGTGAAACACATCAAAGGAAAAACACATCGCACACGAGGCATCTCAGAGGATGAAACGGGTTCGTAATAGTAACAGTTTTGTCTCTTTGAGAGAATATACATGAAGAAGAAGAGAAAAAAAAAGAATCCGGAAAGATGTAATGCTAAACAGATACAAAGTAATTTAATAGGAAGTTTAAAATATTCATAAATATTGAATTAATCATTTATAATAGATCTTAAATTAACTGCCGTCCTTGAAGTATTAGATGTGTGGAGAGAAGCAAGAGAGAACGATAAAGAATGAGCCCTCTAGACATTTTTCCTTCCCTGTGCTAACATCTCCTCCGTCTGATGAATGAATATTCATGTTTGATCCAGACACTGCTGCTCAACAAAGACATGGATCGCCCTAAAACAGATCTCTCTCCACTTCTGATGGAGCAACACTCAGACAGCCTTTCTACTGCTTAGTGGGGCTGGGCCACAGGAAATATCTATCTTTTTGACTAAACGATGTAGCAACAATATTGTAGGGTTGATCATGGGTGCTCTGACAGAATATTTACACAATGATATTAAAAAAACAATCATCAATAGTGTGGATATGATATAGCGATATGATAAGTAAGTGGGTGAATAATAGAACGGCAAGATGAGTCTGGTAAGTATAACTGTATGCAGCCTTCAAAACGAGGAAAAGACAACGCTTATGCCATGTTACCATATTACAATATCAAAAATCTAAGGAGGTGCCCAGTGTTAGCCCGGCCCAGCTGTGTGTTGGAGACCAGGTCAATATTCACTGTGTCCCTGATCTCGTCACAGATGGTGGATAAGGTGATGCACGATTGATATACAAAAGGAAAATCTGAACATCCCATTTTGCTGTAGAGTGTGTGTGTGTGTGTGTGTGTGTGTGAGAGAGGGGGAGAATCTGTATGGGACAGACGGTGGAGTTAAGGACAGTGAAGGCCGCTCTGATCACATCCTTACTGCTGTTCCTGCTGACACAGCATCCTGCTACTGGAATCTAGCTGGTGACCTGAAACTATTCACTCGCTTCCCGAGAAATCCCCCTGTGTTAGTGGAACGTGTGTGTGCATGTGTGTGTGTGTGTGTGTGAATAAGGGCTGAGTTGGCGTTCTGTGAGCCTCTCAGAGATAGCAGTGTCTTACAGTAGATTACAGTGGATCCAATCCATACGCCCACCAGGCTCAACTAGACCAGCTCTCTATTCCTGTCTATCCCACAGCATAAGCAGGATAATAATGGGGGAAAACACACACAAACACACACACACACGCACACACACACACAGCGTGAATCCAGACACATCCTCAAAAATAAGGCTGACAACAGAGGGTGAACTCACCAACGACTAGTCGGAGTAATACAATACCATTTACTGCATATGGAGGGATGAAAATTATATCAGTTATCAGGACTGTTGGCTGTCAGTCTGTCAGTCTGAATGTGCACTGTATTAATCATGGCTCACACACTGACAGCGGGGTGAAATCCTTCATCGCACTCACATGATGCTGCCACACACCCCTCTGCCTCAGGCGGCGGGGACATGAACAAAAGTTGGAGTTCACTAGTGTTCACAAGTAGGGCCATTTGAGACAAATGTTAGGAAACCATTGCAATTATTGGAGATTTCTTACTCTTGTTATACTGGGATATGAGTATACATGGAGCAGTTGTAAAGTATTACGAGTGGGGGAAACTTTGGCGCCTTGTTCCTTGACAGATGCTAAGTGTGTGTTACTGGGTGTGACGGGAAAACAAGAGCTGTGTGGAGTAGAGCTCAGGTTGGTTTAGATATACGTTGGGTTCATCCGAGAGTGCAGAAAAGCCAGTGAAGAGATAGGGTGAGGGCAGAGGGGTTAATAAGGCAGTGGGAATAACACAAGTGTTGGCAGCTCAGTGTGTCGCTGCTCCCTGAAAAGAGCAGGACACACACACACACACACACACACACACACACACAGCGGGAGAGAAGGACACAGACTGCTCAGTATGCAGCCCTGACATTGTCCACATCTGATACGGGACATTAGCCCCTAACTCCCTCCATACACCGCTGCCCTTCACTTTATATTACTTTATGTTAATAGAAAAATATTACATACAACATCATTTGTCTTTGTTACCACGGCACCCCACAACTGATTTAAATGCATGTGTTTACCTCTGCAGACAGGTGAAGACAGGGGGAAGGGTGGGTGACTGACTGTGTCTCTGTGTGTGTGTGTGTGTGTGTGTGTGTGTGTGTTTGTAATAGGGAAGGGTACAAATACGTGCATCTTGTCTAGATTTATCGATCTTACCCACCTCTCACCAGGACCATGCTGTTACATATGTGTGTGTGTGTGTGTCGTGTGTGTGTGTGTGTGTGTGTGTGTGTGTGTGTGTGTGTGTGTTGCTGTGCAGGTGGTTGTTGAGTGCAGGACATCAACCTGCCATCACCCTCAGCTCCAGCTGTATACTGAACACTGGCTCTATTCTGTGAATGGCGTAACAAATTACAACTCACTTTGAGCACCTTTATTTTTTCAAGTTAAATATGTGTTTTTGTTTGTTTTATGATGGTAATCGGTGGATCGGTAGGTCTTGATTTATATGCAAACCCTTTTTTAATACGTGCACATCTAAAATAGAAATCCAGCGGGAATACACAAGTATGAGAGATACCCCTGATGAGCTTTCTTTGCAAGTAGCTATAATTTAAAACCACTACAGCAATAAAAACTTTAAAATGTCGTACAGCATATTGTGCCGTTTGACAAGTGATAATTAGAAGCACGCTTGTCAGCCAAGAAATCTGTATTTAATTAACTTGGTAATAAATTAACTCC
The DNA here is from genome assembly GCA_029853015.1 of Chelidonichthys spinosus. Classification (NCBI taxonomy): domain Eukaryota; kingdom Metazoa; phylum Chordata; class Actinopteri; order Perciformes; family Triglidae; genus Chelidonichthys; species Chelidonichthys spinosus. The sequence continues at coordinate 9,211,339 of CM056825.1, read as the reverse complement.
AATATGTGTGGACATGAATAAGAACTGACACAGTGTTGATTTTTACACTGCATTAAATCAACAGTGTATTTTGTCATCATAACAATACCGGAACTAAACATTTCAAACTAAACACTAACTATGATGCACAACGACGAAGTTCACACGCCAAAACCGGCTAACAAAAGCTCCCTCTCAACTTTTGACGTTAGTAGTCACATAATAGGCGGGGGATAAGACTTCTGACAGACAGGTCGATGTCAGACTGTCTCCCACCACAACGTCTCACCCCCGATGTCCTCTCTGACCGGACGGGCTCACTTTAGAAGCTTAGAGGTCACCTGAACCTGCCGGTCTGGAATCGTTCGTGAGACTGTGTGAGTCCATAATGTGTGTTTGTACTGTTTGTCATTACCACATTCTCTCTGGGCTATCATCAGTGTTCCCATTAATCCATACGTCAATGGATCAATTTTGGGCTGCAACTGAGGCTGAAAGCTCTCAGCCGTATCGACCTGCCATTTGAAACCCTGATGATCACCGGACTTAAATGTAAATGCCACCTTAACATCAGTCAGATTAACAATTTACGCATATGGTACCCATCCGCATCCTTTAAGGTGCAGGGCCTTTCTACGGATGAAGCCGCCTCCTCACTTACATTTCAAAGGTCATTATTTTTACCCATGTTTTGGCAGCCACTGGGTTCAAAGGTGCAAGGGCTTGTACTTCATATCAGAGCCGTATGGATGTGAGGCTATCGATCGTCCGAGCCAGTAAGTGTGGGTACATTGTCATGCATGTAAATGGTGTGGCATTAACAGAGTGCGAGGGGCCTTTCTGCAGCAAACGTCCTGCACTTTGTCATCTCTGGCATGTCAAAGCTCATACGTTACATCGTTAAAACACCCCCATAACTCCACCACCCAGTGCTAATCCTGCAGCACGCTTACACGTATGTGGGGTGCATGTGTATTGTATACCGCTCGTGTGTGTGTGTTTACCACCACGTTTTGCTCAATCCCTTTAGTGCTGATTACGAAGGTGCAGATTGATAGTTGGCCTCGACACGGCGTTTAATCATATTGGCATTCAGAAGCATAGAAAAATGGCAGTTGTAATGAATTAGCGCGGTGACATCATGTAGGGTTCATTCATTAGTGGCGGTTCAGACACTAAGAAGAGGTACAAGACTAAGGAATTTGGTGGATGGCATGGGTGTGATGTGAAGGGTCTCAAAGGGTTTAGGGTTATTATTGGAGTTATTGGGATGAGCGAGTTCGACCCTGTGAGTTAAAGTCTGAAGAACTCAAGACCAGGACCGTCCTTGAGGAAAGAAATTCTTGGTGAACTAACACTTATATGATTTTGTCATTTATTTGATTTTCTAGACCTTTCCAACATCTGAATTCGGGTGGCAACGTCCTTTCCAAAAAAACGTTTGCTTCACCCAGCAATGCACCAAGGTAGGAAACTATTTCTGGCACTTTCATGTATACGACTGAATGCAGCACAATGACTCCCCTACAGGAGAGGCTGCCTGAATGTTTGCCCTATTATAGACATATTTAAATGCTTATTTTGTCTCGCCTCTCACTGTGACAATCAGCTTTTCAGTCCCCTTTGTGTGCGGCCATTCAGAACGGCTATTAACTCTTTTTTGCCTTTTAGTGGGTAGACATAAGTTCATTCTGAGCACACTCAAGCGGGGTGCTGAGGTTGGATTCGAAGAAAAGCTGAAGCAGAAGACCAACTGCTTTGCAAATTGACCAAATGACCTCACAAAGCAGAATTAGACATGAGTCTTTCATTTTTAAGAGGTTTCCCAAAAGTGGCACAGTATTAATCTTACAACACTTGAGGCTTTCATAGGCCAGCGAGCATGTCTGGACCAATACAGATTTCTACCCGATGCTCATGAGGACACAGACGGAATTCATATCTCCCACATTGCTACAAACACACTATAAACGAAACGGGGGAGAAGACCGGGAAGAAGGGATATACTGGGAGGAGGATATAAGAGCTTGTGCTCATTACAATCAATTAGGCTGAAGTTGAGAGCAAAGCTGGGTGGTGAAGGGGGGGAGGGATATGAGGCGGTAGAGAGGAGGAACGAGGGCTAAGGGGTGGCATCCTGGCGAATGTGGAAAGAGGGCCAATTAAAGTGAAAGCAAGAGGAAATATGAATGATTTAGTTCTTAAACACACATGGGGACATACACATATCAATGTAAAGCACACATCTATTGAATGTAATGTGGAGCTCAGTGTAATCCTACAGGAGCTGCAGCGCTGTGTGTTTTCTTAATTTGGACATGGAACCTAATAAATAAAAGGATGCACGAGTAGCCAGCCTTCCCCCCCGAATACATTAAACGCTGCAGCGCCTCAGGTCACATATGATGATATATTTCAGATCATGGTTGGAATCATTTTTGTAAGGTTGAGGTAGAAGAACGGACATCAGTCCAATCTCAAATGACAAGCGTTGGAGTTGATTTGCCACCTTCAGCCACGGAGCTGGATTTCTGATTACCAACTAAAGCTGGTGTGAAAGTGGCGAGATGTAGATTCAAACAAAAGGCGTGTAGAATCACAAACAAGAAGTAAGCAGGGTTGGTTCGTGGATGTAGTACTATTGTCTCTAACGGTCCCAACTTCAGACGTGCTGCTCTGATTAACCACTGCCAAGAAGATCAGTGACACACCTGCTTCACTGAACCTCCTTTCATCTCAGTTATAGTGGAGTGCCTTGATGAGCGTTTAAAACAATCACCGTTAAGTGTGTGGTCTTTGATGTGTGGTCTATGATTGTTAAAAATAAAAGAAATACAATAATCTACGGTCAAATCTGTATAAGTTGTTAATGTTCAATGTGAAAATCTGGGGGACTTTCACAGGATACTGGTAACCTCCAAATAAAAAAGCACTCACCCTCGTACATCTCTTTCCCTCTACCACACCGCACACACACACACACACACACACACACACACACACACGCAGAGTGCATTATGTGTGTTTGACTCATCTAAGTGAGATAATCCAGTTTTCCGGATGAATTCGCCTTTGTGTCCCGAGGGCAGAGATTAAGATAAAGATATTAAACAAACAAGAAGCCCAACTCTCCCCTTCCCCCCCAGCTGCCCCCCCTCCAGTATCAGCCTCCCCCCTCCTCCATCACATCCTCCCCTTCCTGTGGCCGAGCCAAGCTTGTTGCTTCAATTCTCCGCTATCAGGCCCGATGAAGACAGCAGGTCTAGATGTACTTGCAGCAGTCAGTCACAGAGTGAGTAATGCACTGGCAGAAAGGTGAGTGTGTTGATGTGAAATGAAGCTCCCTCCCCCTCCTGCTCTGATCTAGTGGCAGGGTTGACTGGCTCCAGATCAGGAAAATAAGGAAACATGTCAAAGGCATTATCAACTGTAAACCTCGGCTACGATTGAGCTGCCTTAAAGGGTAAAGAGTAAGGAGCTCTGCTATCTTCAGTTCTATTTAGCACCGTAAAGACGATACCCAGAGCCAGATTGTCTGGGCAGCGTGGGTGACCAGAAACCGAGGAAGACATTAAGTACGGAATGAGTGACCACAGCACAGCCAATAAAACTAGTTGATATTGGCAAACCAAAAAAAAAAAGCAACAGTTCTGCCAACGACAGACGGAGACTTGCTTCTTGCTACTGCAGCCTAAAGAAACGACTAAGTTTGCAATATTTCTCAACCATTAATTCAAAACACTCTTTGAAAAAAAAAGTCAATAGAGTCGTATAGGGAAAAAACATAAAGCTGCACTGAGCTCCTTCAAAAGCTGCGTCCCTCTTTTGATATTTTGATGTCTCATATCTCAATATAGTATATTCAAACACATACAATACTCCCACTACCAAAAGCTCAAAATCGGTTTCATATGTTCATGCCTGCATATTTCCTCTCACACCTTTGTCACCTGTTTGAGTACCAGTTTGCAATCTTGAATGCCTTGAGAGACGCAGAGAGGGGGAAGGATTTCTCTCTTAATGCACTGGTGTGTAGGAGGTAAGAGAGGGAGAGAGAGAGATGGGGTTTGAGGGGATAAAGTCTTAGCTGAAAATCCCCCCCCCTCCCCCGCCTCCCCTTTCTCTCTCTGCAGGAAGACATCAAACAAATACACCTGCTCCCCAGACCAATCCCCTCAGCACTGCCCCAACTCTCTGCCTGCCTCCGCCACGAACTCACACACTCCCATTCCTCATTACACACAACCGCACACAAACCACATGAACATACTACACACACACACACACACAGTCCCATTCCTCATTACACACACCGAGAGCGGAGCAGTGAGAGATCGCGGAGAGCGAGCGGGAGCGGTGCTTTGGTGTAATGGGAGGAAATGTTGGTGTTTCATCTGGAATTGATGAAGTCTTGTTTCAGCGCTCTCCCCGGAGCAGGGCCGCTGAGTGCTGGCTGTGTAAATGAAAGGAGCAGCCGAGACCGGACCGGAGGAGCAGAGAGCCAGTCGATAGAGCTGCTGGAGAGTCGCACTGAGCTGCTTAGAGACTCGCAGCTTTAGGAACAGGAGAGGGCTGTTTCACAAAATAAAATGTCTATATTGGTAACTGACGGGTGGTGGCGATAGAGCAATTTTACAAAAGGGAAAACATTTTTTACATTTTTCCAAGAAATACAGCTGATATATGTGGGACTCGGTGTAGAAATACATCAGATTTTTATCATCCCAGCAAACTATACCTGAAAAATATAAACCAGAGGCTACAATAAGAACAGAGTGGGTGATAAAATAGAAAACAGAGAAAGGAGGGTATGGCAATGAAGTGCTAAAGAGTCAAAGAAACCGCTGCCCTAAAGCTAAAATACACTTTCCTACTAAAATTAGCACATATATGCAGGCTTTTTTCACACCTGCTCAAAATAGGTGATAGACTTCTTTCCCATTTCTAGTAGACGAGTATTCTATTTTTTTTTTTTCCTGTGACTTGTTCAACGTCACGGACGAGACAGATGAAACAAACGGTGGAAATGTTACTTCTTTTTTTATATCTGTTACTTATTCAGTCTCTCTTTAAGACTGGGTGCTGAGTCATTTGGAACAATGTTTGAAAGAGTGGCAGAAGTTAGCACAAATCACGTCAGAAAAAAGGGCAAAAATCAGTTTCTATCACCACCAATCAGAGCTGGAGCCGATAAATACCTGTGACTCCTGCAGAGTAGTTATTGACACATTTCTGATCTGTTTTATCCATTCTTATATTTGCACGTTTTTTAATACTAAACCTTACTTTCTCCTCATACTCATTCTTCTACGGTCTGCTGGAACTGGTTCTTCAAACAGAACGACAGGCACCGATAAACCCTGACCCGGTATGTAAAGACGAGCGGGAGAAGACTCGTTCATGAGCACGTATCCTGAATGATGTAAGAGGTCTTAGATCTAATAAAGCCAGTGTGGAGGCTGATGTAAATGCTTGTTCTAATAAAACCCTGGTGTTAGGGGGTGTGCAGAAGCAGATTTAAGTGCTTGTTATAATCAGGCTCAACTGTACTCTCCAGTCAGAGAGTGTTGTCTCAGGTTAAGCAGACAGAGATGAAAGGAATAGGAAAAGGTCACCTCTGCAGACAGACTGTAATCTATTAAGTAGTGAAGGGAGAGGCACAGATTTGACTTTCCAAACTAGAACAATGAAACACGACCACAACAAGCAGGAGAACTTTTTACTTGCTGTAGCAAAAGTTGAATTTTATAGCTAATGATCTATTTGTGTTAGAATCGTATTAATATAACTTAAAAGACGGAAAAAGGGACACTAATATAAAAGTAATGAATAAAACAGAGATGTAAATAAAAGCTATAGAAAAAAAAAACATCTGTCCAAATGCTCTCATCCATCTGAATACAGCAGGATGGATGTATGCAACCCACACAACAGTAGCATTGAATTGCAGTGTTAGTTAGAAATAAACAGCGTGCGTGTGCGTTTGTGTAATCATTATAAAGAGTCTCCATCAGATAAAGCAATTCAGAGCGAAGGAGGGAATCCCATCAAACGTTTTGGACTGGGACAAATGGAAAGAGGCCCCATTAGTCCGATCAGACGTGCAGGCAGTCCAACAGTGTTCACTCACGTGGCCTTGTAGAGGAAAGCTGCTATACGAGCTGGCTGAGACTTAACTGACACACACAAAGAGAACGTGAGATAGAAGACAGGAGCCTCAGTGAAAAGCCTCCGACTGCTCATTCATAACTGACCAAAAGGAAATGCACTTCAGTCTCCGCACATGCAGATCACACAGACTGATAAACAGCACACAGGGCCATCTCAGCCTGACTGGGCTAAAAGGAGAAGAGATTAATTAACATTTTTATGTAAATGAGGCGTTTGTGTCTAATTATTTCTGTTATTCCAGCAGCAGCAGAGGCAGCGAGCTTTGATGTGCCAGCGGTGGATTTAAATAGAGGGAGATTTCCATCACATCCTCCCTCTGCGTCACAGCCAGGCAGGAGACAGAGACAGCAGAGATTACACACTCCGCTGGGACACACACACACACACACACACACACACACACATACACACACACACATATTTTACCTCAGAGGGAAAGTCCTTTTTGCGTTTCTGTGTATTTGTTGCCAACGTTCACATGTTCACAAACCCACACTCCCCCGCTCCTCCCAGCCGAGGCAGTCAAGTGTTGGAGATGTGGAACCCTTAATTGGCGGAGCACTCATCAGTGTGGTGTTATCTATGTGAGGGAGAGAGAGAGGGCCTCCATGGCCTGTTTGGTGCTAGTTTATGAGCTGATATTAAAGGCTGTTAAAGTACATAAAGGGGATAAAACTTTTACAACCTGAACTTATAGCCAGAAACACAGGCAGCGTCATAAAGGGACGATGTACAGTCTGCACACAGCGCGCCGCCAGGTCAAACAGTCTACATGTACAGTAACTCTGGAATAAGTGTGGATCGGTAGGAGATGGGTCTGCTTTATCCAAACAACAAGAAACTCTAAGGCAGATTTTTTTGTCTTCTGCAATGCGAGCTATAATAATGATTTTAAAAGGACTCTGTGGAGATTTTGGCCACAAGCAGTGCTATGGAGCAGTGTTTTTACAAGTGGGTCCCCGTTTTGCTTTGCAGGTGGGTGATATGATCCACGTTCTGGCTGCCACTTTAAGGATATTGCACTGATCAACAGTTTGACTTTCGGGGATTTCCAGGGACTATTTTTAGTTTTTTTTCTCCATTCAGTTTTAAATCAAAATGAACTGCTCAACTTCTTTAACATGTAAACTAATGTTTTTTTTTTTGCTTCTTGCCAATCAATGTCGTTCTTGTTTAAATCCGGGTTTCCCAACGTGAGTAAAAGGTTAGTGTAGCAAACAGCTGTGATGGAGAACATGAGAAAAAACACCCAGGTTGACAAATACCAGAACTCACTTAGATTAAACCTGACTTTATTCATTTTTTCATATTTTATAATCTTTTTCCTTCCCCGTTGGCTCTCGGCCAGGAAGGTGATGCGTCAGGGGAGAAGTAGAGACGTAAAAGAAGAGACAGCCAACAATATGGCCCAGCCTGTGGAGAGGCATGGAGGAGACTGACAGAGGAGCGCCGACAAAGAGAGAGGGAAAAAGAAAAGGCAGACGTAAAGTGTCAGAGAAGGGAGAGGCGCGGTGACGGTGGGAGATAATACATGCAACATCTGTGTACAAACAGGTATCAGAAAGGCAGAGAAAGGAGGGATATTCCCAAAAGGGCTTTTGCATTTAATCCTACAAGTGTCCGTCTACGTCGTTATAGTCATGTGAAGGCTTGAACCAAACATCGTGATAACACCTTGACACTCTATCCCGTCACTCTAAAATACCAGGTATTCTTCACTTTCATAACTCCTCACACTGCCTGGTCCCCTCACATTCATCCTTACACCCACCGTCAGGTAACACACACTCAAAAACACACACACACATATAGTGCACATGCCCCAACGCTCCACATTCCTGTACCTTTCTACTTTCCAACCGCCTCATGAGATATTCGTTTTATTCATAACATCCTGCAATGTTGGGGAAGTTATATTCTCCATTGACTCCACAGATAAGCGCCTCACTTCAATTACATGTAGTGAACCCAGCAGGGCTCTAATCTGCATGTTAGCATAAGGATAACTAGCTTTCTCTCTCTCTCTCTCTCTCTGTCCAATCTCCCTCCTTTTCTTTTCTGTCTGACACTTCATGTACGGCTGATAGGGATCACAGAGTGTATTATCACAGAGAGTATGGGGCTGTACTATCAAAGTGGGGAGTATTACTGGCTGCCCGTGCAATTGTGAGCACATGGCACATGGGTGTGTGTGATTGTGGGGTTAATAAACACTATCCAGGTCTGCTAAAACAGACTAAAGAGCCCTGATCTGGTGACCATTGGTTCCCTTTGGTATTGGCTTTGCAGAACGAAGGTTTATCATGAGTTAATTTTTTCCCCCCCAGCCCCCTTCAGTGCTTTATAGCTCAGTATAATCATACATTATTTTGGGGAGGAATCTGTCTTATAAAAGGTCTTTGCGGTGAAATATGTGCAGAGATTATGTGGACTTTTTTAATAGCGTGCAGAGAGATTACAAACAGGACAGGCCAACACAAATACGTGTCTCGTGGGAATAGACTTAATGCAAATAGAAATCCAGATGTGTCGGGTTTTCTTCACGGTGCTCTCTTCGGAGTGACAGCCTAACTGCTCATTATGTTATATGTTCAGCTTTTCTGAATAGTCCATGTTTTCCATTTCCAGTGTTGAGGTCTACTCATAGAGGCCATTGATCCAAAGACAAGCTGCCTTGACTGATTGCTGGGAGGAAACGCTGGTATTATGGGCATCTGTGTGTGTGTGTGTGTGTGTGTGTGTGTGTGTGTGTGTGTGATAGAGAGAGAGAGAGAGTGCGAGTGAAGAAGGAGTCAAAGCGGGTATTAGTCTGATGAAGTCATACAGGAAATCAATGTCGTATTGAAAGGAGAAAAATGCCCTGCCCAAGGGTGGTTGCACACGGGCCCGTACACAAACACACGAACGCACTTAACAATGAGACAAAGTGTGATGTGCTGCGAGCAAAAAAAAAAAAAAAGACAAAAGGCTTGATCCTGAAAAATGAGTTGGTGATATGTCAAGTTCAAGTGCACCGCTAAGGAGCGGAAAGGGTCCAAACTGTCGCAGCGGCTTTCAGATACTCCCGCCACTGTCCGGCCTTATTTCTCAAGTTTTGATGGCGATACGTTTGCATCTGAATTGTGATGCCATAGTAAGTGTGTACATGTGCATTCTGTATATCAAAAGGCAACAGAGTGCAGGGCCCGTCTCCAGGAGAGCACGTGTTTAATAATGTATGGGGCCCAGAGACAGCGCCCTATAGATGGAGATGGACTGGGTGACTGAATTGTCAAGACACACGCAGCTGTGTGCACACCAAAAAGAAAACACACACACACACACAAACCACACTCCATCTTATTCTCACTAACATATACACATAAACATACACAGCGGTCCATCTAAGCCGCGCTTCTCTTGATCTCCACTCCGACCACATCAATTGTTAATAAAGCCGAGGCCCTGGCTGATTACTAAAGATTATTCTGCTGTTTATTCTGATCAATAGAGCATTTCTATTCCTGCAGGCCCCTCGTAGAGACGTTTGAAGGAGCAAACCGAGGGAGAGAGGCAAAGATACTGAGACAGAGAAAGAGGTGGGCCTCAATCTTAACGCCTTTAGTCGCAGCAGAGTCTCCAGTGCCTACTGGAGCTCAGCGCTCAGAGGGGAAGTTAGCTAGATCTTAGCCTTGGGCTACAGCTCACGATTCCTCCCGGCAACTTCAGGACTCGGAGCCCGGCTTAGACTGGAGTGGATATTAATTTCACTGACCAAGTGGCAGACAGAGGCGCTCCATAAGGCCATCAGTCACCAGCCCTGAGCTACTCAGCAGCTATTACTATGGTAATCTATACCCTAGGCCTGTGTGTGTGTGTGTGTGTGTGTGTGTGTGTGTGTGAGAATGTACACGTTGTGTGTATATGTGTGAAAGAGGGAGGGAGAAAGACAACAGAGAGGGATTGAGCAACTACTGTAAGCGTGGATCAACACTCATTAACAGAGACACACAATTACGTAGTCCCACACTTATGTTTCTGTTCAGCCGACATATGATGTTCAAGGAGTAATTAATCATAATGGGGGGGAGGGGGAGGAGATAAGGGAAGATGGGGGGGAGTTGGAGGGTGGAACAACATTATGAGTCTGGGTAATTGTCTAATTTTCCTTCAGAGAGCCCAACAAGGAATTAAAAAAACAAACTGCTGGTGCAGTCGCTCCATTCCACAGTTTACGGTTGAGAAATTAAAATATTCCCCTAGTATAATAAAGAAAAACCAAAACCAGTAAAGACATTTGTTTTCCATTTGGTCACCAAAAGATACACACTGTTATTACCCAAATGCACTGGAGTGACAAAAGGCAAAACATGCATGTCCTGCATTTCCTCATGTATTTATCATTGTTCTATTGGTGGTACAAACACAGACAGACAGGAATACACAGACCCAAGTAGGGAACACACACCTACAAGTGTGTGTGTGTTTGTGTGTGTGCGTACAAGATGTAAACACACAAACACTATTAAGCAACAATGGTAGTATTGTGGATTTTGTGTAGCTCTATTTGGCAACAAGACGAAAAAGAAATCATCATCACGGATCAGAGGTATTATCACTAAATCCACCATGACTGAAAGGACAGAGAAGACTGGGAGGATGGGCCTAAAAGTGACAAATCAGACAGACAGACAGACAGACAGACAGACAGACAGTCAGACCGACACTAACTTGTTAGCCTTCCGGTCACCCATACCCACTTCTGCTAACGGTAGCACTTTACTTTAAAGCTCTCTCTTTTGAGCAGGATAAAATAACAAGGTAAAAGTGTGAAAACAACTTAAAGTTACCTGCACTTCAGTAAAAGCCGTTTCTCCCCCCAAAATTAATTGCTTCTTACTGGGGACATTGAGTGCACATGACAGTGAAAGTCAAAGAGGCAGGAAGGCATCGCCTCCGTCCTCCTTTGTTCGGTAAATGACTAAATATTTAATGTTCCGGGGCTCTTAAGATTAAAGGTAACATGTTGTCAGTAATAGTGGAGCTACTTCAAAGGATGTAAATTATGCATTTCTTCCTTTCGCGGAGAAATCAAAGCAGGTAATGAAGATTAAAGTTTGTGGACCTCCATTCTCTCTCCGGTTTAGGAGAAAGGAGGAGACGGAAGAGAGAGGGAACAGGACCTGCGTTAGGAAGGTTAATCTATTCGGAGCGTGGGTTATCTGATTAAAGAATCATTGTGTTCATTTAATCTGTTCCAGTGAAGCCGGCGCATGGCGCTGGGAGATAGTGGTGGGGCACGGGCCTAACCACCACTGTCAAGAGGCGTTGAAGCCAAACCAAAGTGGCAATCAAAGAAGTGCATGACTTTGGGGAGGACTGGGAGACGCGTCCAAACCTGCTATGTTACAGTTCACTTGCATTTGAAGTAGACAGGTGGGAAATTGTCAATGTGGAAGAAGAAGAGACAGGAGGAGGAATTAGAGTGCTCCAAGTCACAACAGCAAAGTGCAGGTATACGGCTTTTTCCTCCCCAAAACATGCTACTTGATGCAATCCGGTTCCCTTTAACCTCCCTCTGATGTATCTGTGTGTACAGATGGAGAGGACACTGTTTCTATCAGTGCTGGACATATTTTAGTCTGTGAGGAGCTGCTCTTACGAGTCCCTCCCCTCGGGGCTATATTTTACTCCCATCTGCCTCTTTAAGACACCAGTTAGAGCACAATCCCCAACACCAGAAGGAGTTGACATTTAGAAACACTGGGGTGTTTTTTTGTTCTCTAACCGTCTGCGCTCCTCCAAGAGAAATGAGGGGAAAAAGACAGGAGACGCTAAAAGGAGAAGAGAGGCGCTTAGCCTCGTCCTCACACCCATCTGCTCCATGCCAGCCACCATTTAGGCTATCCCACAATGCACCTCACGCCGGCCCCAACAGAGGAGTCAAGCCCATTAGCCTAGCGACGAGAGCGCTAATCGTCACATTCCATTACAGTCAATGGCAGCGTGGCGATTCTAATGTCCATTTGGAAGAAGTCACACAAGGGCCGATGTTGCGTCACCGGAGCAAAAGGGGGACACAAACCCAAAGAGTGACTTTGAGGTCGTGGAGGCTCGGCAATCAAAATTATTATTTCAGTGTTTGAGCCTTTAACTGTGTTCCTTATGATTTGGGTTGAGGACCCTTTGGGATCATTATCAGCATTTCTCTCTCACAGATCCCCCCTCATCCCATCCAAAGCAGCAGCTCCCACAGTGCAACACTGCACAGACTTCACTGTCGTGAAGCCCAGACGGCGTCCAGAGAGGCACGAATGCCAAGTGAACAAAGCCCAGCGTTATTCTATTGGAATCAAATTCCTCTTTAACTGAACATAGACTTATCGATCACTGAAACTGTACAAAAGAAGGAAGGTGTAAGAGAGAGAGAGGAGCGAGGCAGAGGGAAAGAAAGAGAGCGGGAGTGAGTAAGGGGTAAATAACATCTTCATCTCCACTCGCGTCTGCAGCAGCCAGTCAGTCAGGCATCATTAATCCAGTGAGGAGCCTCATCCGTTGTGTATTGGTTCACTTTACAACACTATAGTGCCGTCTAAATATTGACAGAGCTCTGTTGTCTGGGTTATTGACTGTCATCAGAATTCCCCTTCAGAGTCGAGTGTAAAAGGGAACTGTGAAGATCTTGTGTGTGTGTGTGTGTGTGTGTGTGTGTGTGTGAGGGAGAGAAAGTCAGAGTGCTGCCTTCACACAGGCAGCACATAGAACAGCACAGGTTAGAGGCCACAGAAAAAAACGCACAGCGCTTAGGACACAGACAACAACAAGAAGGGCCGCAGCTTCTCACAACTTGGCTGTCCTCTAAAATTCACTCACCTCAAATGATTTCTATGCAAATAGAGCTGCGGAGAAAAATGCAGCAGCTGAATTAAATCCAAAACACATTTGGTCAAAAATCAATTCCCCTGGTCCTTCCCTCTTCTCTCCACACAGACAGCCTGCTCTCCACTCTCACTATCCCACAGCACACAGCCCTGGACCGCTGATAAATATTCATTTTTCATATTTATGTTACAGGATAAAAAAAAAAAAAGCTGTGATGGGCAAAATAGGAAAAGCCTCCTGAACAAAAGCACACGTTCAAACACAGTTTACAAATAATCAGATAACTGCTGCAATTCCACACATGGATCATTGAATGGAGGCGAAAAATAACACAGGATTTACATTACGGTTTGACTGTGTGATACTTTAAACAGATTGGATATAGTGTGTGAAAGCAGCGTTCTGACCTCTGAGCACACGCGCTTTTAAAGTCCTTCTACAGCGATCCAACCTCCCCGTGTGCCCGGGCAGCCATGACTCTCCTAACAGCACTTCAACATACTCTCTTTTTCCAAAAAGATGGTAATTACTTGACAAATCACTGCCTCTTTTAAGTGCCAGATGAAAGAGTGTAAATGGGGGGAAATACACAGGAAATAAAATAAAATACTCTTCTTCTTTTTTTTTTCCTGTTTTCAGTTAAGTGGCCGGAGAGGGAGAACTGGAGATATTTAATGTTGCTTAAATATGCAGTGTGATTCTACCCGCTGATTAAATTACAGCAGATGAAATCTTCTGTTGGCTGGAAACTTGAAAAAGTCCAGAGCTGTTTAAAAATGCATCAAACATGCTGTTGGATTAGTTCTCTGTCTCTGTCTTTCACCGTCCCGCTGAGGGGAGGGAGAGAGAGAGAGAGAGAGAGGGAGGGGAGGACCGAGCCATGCGGAGGGGGGAGGAGAGGAGATAAGACGGAATCCACTCCTCTCACAAAAGGAGACTAATGCTGGTGTGTATGACAGAGAGCAAATAAGATAATGAAGAAGTCAAACCGCACTTAATAATGAAACAAATGGGAAAGGAATTATTTGAATTAAGTCAACCCACTGAAAAATGTGACAAAGCGTCGGCATATATGTGTGTGTGTGTGTGTGTGTGTGTGTGAGAGAGAGAGCGTATTAATTAGTGTGTTTGCCAAATGGTCCAAGTGAGAGCCCACTGGGTCCTGCGCTCTGCACTTTTTTGCCCTCTTCCTCCACTCTCTTTCCCTTCCTCTCCAGAGCAAAGATGTGCATATGTTTTGGGCTGCTTGAATTTCTCCGCTCATAATTGGGTTGACCCGCAGGGGGCCCTCATCCGCTGGGACAACACTGTAAACATGAGTTTACTCTCTCTCGCTCTCCCTCTCTCTCTCTCTCTCACACACACACTCTCACACACACAATATAGCGAACTGATCAAACAAATAAACTACCAAACCAAGACGACAAGAAAAGGGGGCTTTACTCCAACCCTGTATTTCCATGTGATGAACAAAGAAACACAAACCGCTCAGAGCGCCTGCTCCCCGCTCAGTCAATGACAGAGGGGGGAAAAAAATAAATAAATAATTGAGCGCAAGAGAAAAACTGTTTGAAGAGTCAGAAGCTTCTAGCTCACCACATTGCATCAGAGGGCCAGTAGACATAGAGCACTTTCCTGCAGAGACGGGTAATGAAGGCGGGTGGGAAGTTATTCATACGAATCTTACCATGTAAGCACTTGTGTAGAGACATGATGTTTAATTTGTAGTTTGAGCAAAAGAAGTTTTCAAGTCCAGCTGCAAATACGGCACAATAATGTCACACTTGAGTGGGCAAACGGGTCAAACCACTTCCATTGTGCTCCGTCGGGGAACAGCCAAAATGCAGCGTGGGACTCCGGCACGCCGGGGGTTAACAGATTGAATGAGCTTTGGAGCGGTAATAGGTTGTCCAAAAATGTACTGCTTATCTTATAGAGCATACTTCCATAATTTAGATGCTGTTTGCATGTCTGTGTGTGCACGTTTCCGTTTGTTTGTGTATGTGTACTGCATGTGTGCAGGGGGGTGGGGGGGGGCTAAGAGAGTTATTGCCTTTGTGTGTGTGTGTGTGTGTGTGTGTGTGTGTGTGTGCGCACGCACATACTGTGTGTGCAGGCATGCTCCTGAGTTCAGAGGTAGTGACAGCTTTGACAGCTATACCTGCCAATGGCCAGATCCCCCCGATAACCCCTGCTGTCGCCACAAAGCCGACAGAAAGGCTCCAATTTCACCCCCCCAACCAAAACACTGGGCCAGTCTATGGAGGTGGGGGGGATAGAGAGACAACCTCCAGCCATTCTCCACAATACACTCTCCTCATTCCACCCCACTAACACATGAATGGGGGTCCAATTGATTCTTTTTCACCCCAGTCCATTTTCCCACCCGGCCTGACACAGAGAGAGGATTTTGTGCTCATCTGCCCTTCCTTGTGTACTTCATATCGGGGAGACGACTTATAGAAAGGGAAGGTAAAAAGGGGGGGATCTTTATCAGAAAGCGAATTAACGCTCAAAGTGCTCCATTTGGAAGGTATATCAGGCCAATCCATTAAAAGGGCCTTCAGAAAAGAGCCGGCGCGGAGGACACCTTGAGAATGAACAGAAGACCTTGCTGAAACAGCACTCTTCTCACACAGGAGGAGAGAGAGAGGGGAAAAGAGAGAGCGAGAGAGAGAGAGAATGAGAGAGAGAGAGACCACGTGGGGGTGTATAATCACCTGCTAAAAAAAAGGGTTATTCTTGTTACCTATTATAGAAATAAACTTCACTAAAAATCTAATTAGCAGTTTCCAAAATAAATTCTCAAAATCCCCCAAATTAAATTCTTGTAAACTTTCATTTATATTTTTCTCATAATGTTCCACCAATAAATAAGTTTTGTTCCCATTTCCAGTACAGATTCTCTCTATACGTATACTCGATTGTGTGCATTACCTCTCTATCGCTCTCTCACGTACACACACACACACACACACACACACACACACACACACTCACATAAACACACATGCACTCACACACCTGCTCCAGCAGTGAGCTCCATTAATCTTGTCCCAGGCCCTGTCCTCTGCCGGCTGACCCAGGTGAGGGAGGAGGAGGCTGGGGTCAGAGGCTAGAGGGTTCCCCCTGTCTGGATGGGGGGCTCGTGAACATTAGCCCCTGGCCAGTGGGGTGGGGGGCAATGGAGGGACCACCCCATACTGACTGTGAGGGGTCAGCGATTAGAAAAAGAAAAGTGATTTCTGAGAGGATCTAAAGGCAAAAGGACTTTCTGCAGCATGTGATGATATGAGATGAAGACCACGTTACAGAAGAGGTCAACAGTAAAGATCACCATCCTTGACTCACTTCTTACATGAATGAAAAGCAGTGAAAAAGGAATAGGTGGTGCCCTCTCAGGCTCTACTGTTTGCTCTGCTTCACCTCTTTACCCATTATTTGGCTGAGCCATTACTGCCAAGATGACAAGCTTGAGCTCTTCAGAAACTTCCAGGTGACAACAACTTCTATATTTCATGCAGTTTAAGACTGGGGCTGCCAGCCTTCTTAGCAATGGTATTATTTGTTAGAGGTCACAAATGTGTTGCTGTTTTTTGGCCCTCTCCCAATTAAGGTTATTTAATCATCAGATATGGCTCATTTGTGTGCTAGGTTTGAGGCTAGCCAAATTATAATGACCATGCTTGCCAACTAAACAGAGACAGTGTGCTTTCAGCAGAGCAGCAGTTCAAGAGTTTAGTCTGATGCCATGCTATAAACAATTAAACTACATATTATATAGTTTAATTAAAGCTAAAATATACAAAAAAACTAGCAAATCTGGAGATAAACAACAATACACAAAGTACCAAAAATGGATCAAACTTTATGCTGCAGTTCCTACTCATTTCAAAGATCACCAAAACGATTGGTTTGAATCCTGCAGGTCAGTTTGGGACAATCCATTACATAAAAACAAAAAAAGGCTGAGCATACAGACACAGTCAATCATCATCAACGTCATCAACTGCAAAGACTGAGGGGCAACATTCCCCTTATGATAGCCGAGAAGAAGTGTTTTTGTCTCTTGCAGATCACCCCAGAGCTGACCTCATCCCCGGCCTGAGAACAGAGACCCGTCCCCGGGGGCCATCCCGTCTTTATGCACCTACGCTCCCCCTCTCCTCTCCAGGGTAAGATCCCAAACAAGCAGCCCCTCTGTCTGGAGCACCTACCAAGAACAGAGACTCAACTCTTCCCCTGGCATTATCACAAAGCTCAATGAACAGGGAGGACACACAAAAGTCACAGAAAGTGAGCGAGAAAAGAGAGACAGGGGGAGGGAAAAGAGCCAGAAGAAAGAAACTCTCGTTTGTATCGGCCTAAAAAAAAACACGAGAGGATGACTGCTCATCAACAAGTACTTCACTCAACGGGAAAAAAATCTCACATTCACTGCAAGGTGTCGATGATCATAATGGCGGCGATGATGATGACGATGCGGTTTGTGTGTAGCGATCTTTGAAGAACGTCTTCTCCATCCAGGTTCAAACCCAGAAGTGAGACGCTTTTTAAAAAAAAGAGTACATAAAAACTTAAAAGCACGCACTCATCTATTCCTTACTACCACATCCCCGCCCACCTACTGCTCACACACACACACACACAAATGCACGCACACAGACTTGAAAGTATCTGATATGCGAGGCATGTTGATCCCGTTTATAATGGCGAGTTTCCCGGTGTAAGCTGTTGGTCTCCCCTAGCGTTGGTCTCCCCCGTCTCTCCAGCCCCTCATCTCTAATGCATGAGCCAGCCAGGGAGACAGCGGAGGCCAAAAGAACGAGCGAAAAGGCAGAGCGAGGGGAGCGAGAGCGGACAGAGGGAGAGGCTAACCCTGGCACCGCGGCGCAACACTTTCATATTCTAATAAACCCAACATGAATACACCCATATACAGAAAGGGAGGAAATTGCATTTCTAAAACTCTCTGTATCAAAGGGCATTCCGCTGAACATCTCTCACACACACACACACGGACACACACACACACACACACACAAACATGCAGTCCGGCATTTTCCAAACTGGGAAAAAATGAACTAACACAAACATACACGCACGTACGCACACACAGGGGAAGGCTCAGAGGGATTACAGTCTGCTGACGACAGCAGTTGAATACACACACACACATACACACACAGACAAAACACAGAAAACTTCTTAAGAGAAGTTCTGTTTGAGGAAGTTGGAAACGCCGGCAAACAATCTCTCTGATTATATCAATCATCACACGAGAGCATGTGGAACACAAGGCGATAGGTAACGGGGGGGAGAAAGGGAGGCGAAGAGCAGAGCGGAGCGCAAAGATCTGGAGCAGCGAGGCAAATATTGTGCAAAACACGTACGCCCAACTCCCAACGCAGACGGGTGCCTCATTTCTGGTCCCATCTCCTTTAGAGCAAGCCATTTAATTTCAGGCCGCTGATACCCATCCCTCCTTTCACGAGAGTTAATATCCCATTCTCCCTCCTCCTCTCTGCTGGGCTGTGATGGAGTCTCAGTGACAGCCTGTAATGCAGGCCTGTATGCATTGATTATATGACACCCTCCATTCAGGTGTGCTATTAAAGTTCCCCTCCTCTCTTCCTTTCTGCTCTGCTAGTGGAATAATGTCCAATAATAGGAGGAGCAGGTGACTGGAGCCGAGGCGAGGGCCGGGCTGGCCCAGACAGAAACACTAGTTCCCTGGGCAGGACTAGATGAAGAACGCCCACGTTTTTCACCCTAGCACCGGGAGCCTCAGAGGAACAGGGTGGGGGGAAATGCATAATTGCATTTAAATTACATGAAGGATGCTTTGACGGCCCCCTTGTCTGGCTGCCACCCCCCCCCCCCCTTCCCTGTGCATATCTGCACCCATGTAAAATCAACCCATCCCACCTCCTGTAGCTCCCTCCCTGAACACTCAGTGAGGACGCCCCTCATGACACACACATGAGCATATATGCCAGACAATATGTCTTTAATTAGTGTTCCATCTTGATTGTGTCTCTATGCACTATGAGGTGGAACAGGAACTTGATATGATGACATATAGTGTTTTAGATAAAGGTATGTTAAAATGCAGATGGAGGATAAACTGTTTGACAATAACCAAACATGTATGGATGACTTAATAACGTTCATTAAATGAAGCAATGAACAAAACAAAGAGATAAACTACAAAAAAATTAAAAATTAAAGGACCATGTCCCAATCAAAAACTTAATATAACATAAACAACTACACTCATCACCAAACAACAGTTTCAAATCCACGTTACAAACCCTTTGTCTCCTGTTCTAAACGGAGATTAGCCTCTGTGTTGATGTGACACAGTACATAAGGATGGGAGAAGGAGGCTCAACCTCCTCCAGTGCTCTACAGTGTAACTACAGACAAATACAACACCACAAACAAGCAGCGTTGTGGCGAACTACACACACAAACACAACTGCCTTGAATTACACAATCAGTGTCACTTTTCAGCAGCCACCACACTGAACCTCTGATTGGGCAAGTGAGACGGGTAATGTATAGTTGTGTATAGATACGCTGTCTGTTTTTAATCGGTCATGATTTTAGGATTTTTTTTTTGTTTGTGTGTTAATTTTCTCCTTTCATCCTTGTATATGATATTTAAACGTGCATTTTGTTTTGTTTTTTTGGGGGGGGGCTTGAGCCATGCAGCCAACATGAAAGATGTCACATGAATAACGTTCAAACACCATCACTCATTATGACAATATTGTGAAAAATCCAATTCCTGAGATACTGTTCTTTTTAGACTTCTATGAAACCATGGCAACCATAAATCACATCACATATGATTGTGGTTACGTTACATTAAAATGTAGCTAAGTCCAACACATCAATTCAAAGCATAATATGGGTTTTCAGAGGTATTGATCAAATAAATATTTCAAGAATATTTCAGAACCTGTCTGGAACTGTGAAGTCCATCCTGCAGGTTGGTACGTAAAGCCATTCTGGTAATTAAAATCAGGCCATATTATAGCAGCTGTACCAAGCCTCAGACAGACAACATCTTTAAGCCTCCTGCTCGCACCCACACAGTGTTCCTGCTGTATAGCTCAGCGGTCTACCTTCACCAGCTCTGCCTCCTCTTTCTGTCTTTCTGGGAAGCTCCAGGCCGAGAATAGAGCTCAGCGCTCTGTGGTTTACATAAACCACAATACCTCCTCAGCTTGGAGGGGGGAGAACGACACAAGCATCTGTTTTTGTTTGCATTTTATTCCAAAACATAAAATTGAATCAATCTTTTAATACTCTGGATTGTATAAAGATGGGAGAGAACTGCTTGAATAAATATCAAGAATGAAAATGGATTTCTCGTCGCCGACTATTATCTACGTGGTTTATTTATGAATATCACGCCTGGCGCCAAAATAGGCAAGACATAAAAATACAGAGATAATGTGTTTAGCCTTTTTTTCATTTTCTTCTTTTTAAGTGAAAGAATAAATATTGGGATTTACATCACATTTACATTTTTATCAAAATCAAGTTGGGTGCCACTAAACCTGTGCGCGTCCCGTTTTCCACCCGCGGTTGCCGGGACAACTGTGAAAATAACAAGAGCAACATGACACTGACATCTTCAACAGGAAAATCATTAAAAGCAACATGAGGGGCCAGATGATGCTGTGTGTGCCACAGTCAGCCGGTGACTGATAAACACCACGCTGGATCCATAAATAGACTAATAGCTCTTTCACTGCTCCCACTACAATGCACTCAGTCAGGACGGTTAGTGGGTGTTTTTGTAAAAATGATAGATAAAATCCCCTCAATCTCATAGACACATATTAGTAACAGACACAGTGTAAGCGGCCAACACACACACACACACCTAAACATATCCCAGGGCCATCTATCGCCGGCCACACAACACCCACCGCCGCTTAACTACTTCTCATACACACATATATTCATAAGGTATTATGCAGAATAACAGTTTTATGGGTTTTAAATGGCATTCATTTACGAACACTGTGGCTAGCCATCACATGGAAGGGCTATTTTATCCCCTCTTAATGTAGATCAGTCTTCTTGGGTGAGATGCAGAGGGAGGTCCAGGACATTAGGGAAGTTGGATCTGTCTTCAGCCACTGATTAAACACCGGGGCGAGGTGAAGGAATAGAAAGGGATCGCATCAATTGGGACCGAGGCCCGAATACATAATGGAACCATCACATGAATGCTGTGCCTCCATTAATATCCTTTGAGGGTGAGGATTCCAGATAACAAGAAGCCTTTCCCGTCCATATTTCTTCCACCTCAGGTTTTTACGAGCGGCGCCGCGGTTATTACCGCACACCGCGCGGGAGTGAAACAAACTTCACGCGGCCAACGCCGAGAAACCACAGCAGATTCCTCCACACAGCCAGGGAGATGACTTTCAATAGTCTGTGCACGCTCCAGCGTGTGTGTGTATGTATGTGTGTGACAGGTTTATAGGAGTCATTTATCCTGCTCAGCGGGCTAGTGTAGTGCCGAATGGTGGCCTGAGTGCCAGGCGTAGCTTATTGTTGTGTAGCCTTTATAGGCTACATTAAGTACAGCTGAGTGAGAGGGAAACATACAGTACAATACCCTGAGCTCACACATGTCATACACACAGAGATTAACTACCTCCCTGGGCCCAGGGCAGGCCTACATCCACTCAGCACAAGACCCGGGCACACTTCCTCCAACTACAGACATGGGCGAGGGGACGAAAATGAAGGCACTGAAACTCGGGACGAAAAGTTAAAGGAAAACTTCAGTTAGCATGAACGAACTGAGAATCTCACAAATCACTCTTATCAATACTCAAGCCTGCTTAAGATTACGGAGGCGGGCTTTAGCTCTCAAGCAGATGAGGCAGTATTTCAGTCAGAAGCGGCACAATCCAGATGGTGAGAGATCAGAGTGGGTCATTAAAAAGCCTCCCTCTCCACTCCTCTGATCAATCTGAGCTGTAAAAACAACATGGAGCACACATCACCGCTGGACTGTTCATTATTGGCTTCGTTAAGAATACAACCCCCCCCAAACACACACAAAAAAAAAAAAATAAGTGAGCACACACAAACAAATCACACTTGTGCACTTGTTCTCAGACGCACAGAATAACGGGTCCAACAGTCAGGGAATTTGAAAAGCAGTTTTATTCTCTCACTTACCCACTTACACCTCCCCCCCCCCTGCCCCCCTTGCGTGTCTGCTTTTTTGAAAGCTTCATAAGCGTCGCCTCTTCAACTGTGTTCCACTGTGTAAAAATAGAGGCCATTATATTGCCTAATGCCTACCTGCCAGCCCTCTATGCTCCCTCCTGTACACGAAGGCTTTTACATGATGAGGTGGCTGACATGTTCCACACACACCATCCATTACCATATGTACACTGGATGAGACTCAGCCTGCGCAACTTATACTAATGCATGTTTGGTATGCCCTGTGGGGGTGGGAGACATATGCGCACACACACACACACGCACGCACACGCACACACACACACACACACACACACACACACACACACACACACTGGAACAAAGAGATGTGCAAACTCTCTCCCATACAAATATAATGGCAGCACCGTGATACCGACGTGCCACTTGTATTAACAGCAGGATGCTTTTAAAGTAAATAAAAACATTACAGCTGGCTCTCTGGGTGAGTCTCGGTCCTGCTACTCAAAGGCTGGCTCTGTGTCCGTGCATGTTTGTGTGTGTGTGTGTGTGTGTGTGTGTGTGTGTCTGAGCGCGACTAGAAGAGGGGGGCAATCCTCTGCTCTGGGGCGGCGGTTCCTCTCTAATTGCCCCTCTAGGTGCCTGTGTGCTGGAGAGCTGAACTGAGGGTAAACACAGATCTAGAGATGATTAATAGCCAGAGGTCAAGGCGGAGCACAAACAGGCGGAGAGGCTGAGACCTCACTCCAGCCTATCTCGGGACATCCAAACCTACACACAAACGCAGCATGCCAGCATTGTGTGCAAACGTGTGTTCATGCTCACGCATCAAGAATCCCCCCCCCCCCAAAAAAAAGATCCATCCATCCTGGACTCTTCTGAGAAGAGGAGAGGTTGGGGGTGAGAAGAGAAGTGTACTGAGCGGGTGAGGGTGAAAGGTAAAGTTGAAGGGTGAAGGGGAAGGGTGAGGGTCACGGTGTCGACCCAGGCAGAAGTCCTTAACAAGCCCTGATCAATACATGACCAGGCAACCCCCGAGCTCCTGTTTCTCCTGCATCCCTATGCAGCAGTAGGTGGTCTTCAAAAGAGTTTACACTGGAACAGAGAAAGACGCACACCCTGTTCTCATTACCTGCCCACTTTGTCTTCTCTGTCCCCTGACAAACACACACGCCGTGCTCTTCCCTCGCACACACTTCTACCTCACAATACACACACAGCACATCCCCAGCTGAATGGAGTCGGGTTGGGCGTCCCTTCATTTTTCATGCAAACGGTAATTTAGTGAGACTGCCTATTGATTGAGCGCCGCTTGTCTCCCAAACAATGCCACTTCAATCAGCGGCCCGTGGGGGGAGGGGGGGGGGGGGGGGGGGGAGATGGAGAGGAGAAGGGGTGGGGAGGGGGGGTGTAGGAGGGAGGGCTGCCGATAGCTGCAGTGACTGATTTAAGAGATGGATAAAAAGCAGATACGTCCCCCGCCCCTGTACTGATTAATGACAGTGGCCAGAGCAGCCCTGGACTATGCATCATGATTTAACCACCAGCCCCTCATCTAAAGATTAGCGTGCACGCACGTACACACTGTGAACGCACCCACACACACACACACACACACAGTGTGTACTGTACCACACAGAGAGACAGGACATGGAAGGTGTGAAGGGAAAGAAAGGGAAGTGAAGCAGTGAGAAAGACAAGTGGAAGGATAACGGGGGGTGAAAGGAGATACTGTACGACTGTGTCGAGTCGGTTTTCCTGAATATTCAACGTCAGAAATGTACTTAACTCACTGGAGACAAATGAGGAGGAAGATACGTCCAGTGCAGTCAAATAACATCACACTGGGGGTTTGCATTTACACACCAATTTCATTTTACTGTCCCGGGGCTGATTGTGTGCAGCTGGACAACGCAGAGAGTTCAGGAAGAAGAGAGCAGGTGTGTGAGGGACGCGTTACAATGACAGCAGGTGTCCAGACTCTTTCATTAGTGACAATGTAGCTATTAAAGCATTAAAAACAGGGCTTACGGTTAATGAGTTCTAATCATCAATTAACCTGACAATTATTTTCCTAATAAAGTGGTGCAATCTAAAAAAAGAGTCTCGTCATCAAATGGCTTGTAATGTCTGAACAAAAGCATTGGTTGAATCAAAAGCAGAACTATGTCTCATTTTAATTAACAAAAAGAACAACTAAAAAACATAACTTTGTTTCTTTTTTAAACAGCTGTAAATTGGTAAGATTTTATGTAAAATAGAGAAAAGGTGTGTGATTTGTTTGCAGAATGTTTGCTGTAAAGAAAAAAAAGGAACATACATTTATACAAAAACTAGATTGTGCCTTCAACAAACTGCCAAAAACCTTCAGTAAGGTGGAAGTAATTAGTGGGGAAATCATGAGGATTAATAATCTTGTGATGACACCCGCCATCATTCGCTCTTTGACATAAAGGTGTTAGAAAGGTTGTGAAAATGTTTCCACCAACTTGCGTCTTAACTCGCCCAACAGAGCTCCTGTCCAATCAAACCCAGCATTCCTAGCCCCGCCCCCACACCTGCTAGCCTAGGCTAATACAACAAAGCAGACAAGGCACCGTCTAATGTCACAGTTTGTGCTCAAGTGCGGTGCAGAAACCTCGAGTGCAAATGTAAAGTTGTGTGAAGGAAAACACTGACTCTGGTCCATTAGTTGTGTTCAGCCGAGGAGGGAGGATCGGAGCCCCTCCCCGCGGCTGCTAAAATATTCATCAGACTCCCTGAGAGCATGTCTGCTAATAGTTATACATGGAGCACCAGAAAGAAAGTGAGAAGGGGGAGGAGAGGAGAGGGGTGGGAGCGAGGCAAGAGGAGGAGAAATTGGGGAGATGAGCGATGCTCCCTGTGAGCATGTCAGCTAATAGTCAAACATGAAGCGCTGGGAGGGAGGTAGAAAAACAGGAGGAGAAAGAGAGGGAAGTGAGAAGAGGGGTTGTTTAAATAGTCTGTGGCTGAAATCACAGGGGGATGAGCCATGTAGAGAGAAAAAGTGAGGACGAGAGAGAGCGACAGAAGGAAGAAGGGAGAGAAAGATTGAGAGGGAGTAATCACTCCTTTTCCTCCTCCCATGCCATCACTCGCCCCTCCGAGCTGCATTCCAGATTGATTAAAAGCCCCTCTTGTAATTGTCAGATCTTGTAGGAACCATCTCTGCGTTTGAGTGTGTGTGTGTGTGTGTGTGTGTGTGTGTGTGTGTGTAAGAACGCGGGGGGGGTCATCTGTGCGAGCAGAAGAGAAACCCAATTTCAATCACGTCAACCACTGTAACAGTAGTCACTTCAATGGCCACCAGTCGCTGGCACATCCATCAGAACTCCCACTCAAGATGAGAAATATTGTTGATGTTGTTTTGTCTTTTCACACGGCGGCCCAGGTAGCCGGGCTCCGTCTCCGCACCCTGCTGCAGGAGGAAAAACATACATGTGCATAAACACAAACACACACACACACACACACACACACACACACACACACACACACTCACACAGTCATTTCTCCAGTCATTAAAATGAGAAACGGCCGATGGTGTAGAAGCTGTTGAAATACCATTAAGAAATGGAGACAAATGCGGTGAATCCCAGCCTGCTAAGACAACCCTACTCCAGTAAATCAGACAGTGACGAATATGAGCGAGACCACGCCGCCATGCATATGTGCACGCAAGCACACGGAGACGGAACACGTGTGCGTCACATTCCTCTGCATGCAAACAGTCTGCGAGGCACCTTGTGAAAAAGCTCCTTCGGTGGATTAATGAGTAATTATCCTAATTAAATGTTTCCTGATTATCTGTTATGATATATGGATGATTATTATGTTCAGGGATGATTAAATGATAGTACAACAGAGCAGTCTGATATCATTTCAAATAATTAATGAGCGTTTGTACAGAGGGACCATGTGGAAATAAGCCACAAATTAAAGATTGAATTAACTTTGATTTAATCAATGCAGGACTAATTGTGCGCCGCGGTAATGGAAAACTTTTTTTTTTTTTTGCCATTTCATCACAGGTGGAGATGCATGGTCTGTTCAGTGATTTATTCTTTTTTTTTTTATCCATAACCCCTCAAAGAAGTTCAACAAGTGAAATAATAAGGGCGTCCTGTGTAAACAGCCAGACTTTCTGGGTTTTGTTGCAGCATCACTCCGTCAAATGTGCTTTAGTACACAGTGCAGAAACACATTATGCAACCCAGAACATGATATTCAACATAACAACACCCCAAGCAGGCTCTACAATATGTAGTGTTCAATATAAACCACTACTTTAATTTTGCCTCAATGAGAAGATGAAGATTTATGAGATTTCTCTCCAGATTTGATCCACCTCGAGTGCAGCAGAGAGAAAAAAAAGACTCTGCAGCTCAAACAACTCCTGTTTTTGATCCTTTGAAGACATATCTGCTCTCATGACTGGTTGATTGTGTTAGTTAGTCTAATGTAAACCAATCAACGAGGCTAACCTTGTGAGTGGGGTCGATGCTTATTTAAAAGCTCATTGATTAACAGTTGTGATTATTGATCATGCCATGTGGCCCAGACAGGATTGACGGATCTGATAGGTCAGTGTCCAGAGTCGCATAGACAGGACAGACAAACGGACGCACGGGGAGGGAGGGGGAGACACACACACACACACACACACACACACACACACACACACCGATACAGTTCGTCTTCTCAATCATGTTCCGACTTGAAGAGATTACTTGGAGTATCAATTTATTATCTGCACAGTACTTGAACCTCTTCAATATTTTGCCCTAACCCCTATCTCCCGCTCCACCGCCTGATTCACTTCTCCACACAGTGCACGGTGCGCTGCAGAGTAGTTGCAAGTGAAGGAGATAGTAAGCAGTAATATTCAATTATTGTATGCACGCCGTCCCCGTCCCGCCCTAAATTGATTTCTTACAGAACGAGAGGCATCGCTCAGCACTGACACACAGCCATGTTTCCCCCATCTACCACATCCCACGCAAATTACTCCTCCATCTGCTCTCCCTCACCGCATTTAGCCCTCTCCTCCTTCTTTTTTCCCCTCTCCTCCTCCTCTCCTTTCCTCCTCTCTGTCATCATCTCCTTGTCTTCCCCTCTCCTCTCGCCGTCAGACTGCACAGCTATCGGCGGTTGGCATGAGCCCCAGCTCCCATGCAGGACGTCTAATCTGTCTTTAATCTCTTCGCATTGTAATGGGAAATGGTTTTTTGTGTTTTACTATTTGATTGAAGCTGCGAGTCCGCCCCTCACCACCGTGGGACTGTGTGTTTAGGAGTGGGAGGTGTTTTTCAATTTTGCCCTTGCCTCAAATTGCCTTTTATCAAAGAATTCATATCAGTAATATAATTCTACATATTAACCAGACTGTTTGTAAGTGGCCTAATAGGAGTGAGTGGAGAGAAAGATAGGAAAATGAAAACTGGCTTCCACTCACAGAATAAAAAAAAAGAAGAATATATTACACTAAATTAAATGGCTTCTGAAGATCCACATTTTTCATTGTAACATCCCAGAGAAGCCTCAAGAAAAGGTTGATAAATACGAGGAATGTGGCTCATCAGTAGAAAAGAGAGAGTGCCTGTTCTCACCTGGTACACAAGAGTTGTGAAAGTTTTCTCCCGGCAGGTTCTACCATCATCGTAAAGATCTTTACAATTGTACCTTAATAAAGCTACACAGAGAGGGAGCGGGTCTAATCAATACCTCATATAGCAGGGATTATTGTTTATTGTTTGACTCACCATAGATTCAAAGCATCGAGGCTCAATAGTCATGTAAAGCTAGAATTGATTTGTTCATAAAAGCAGTGAAAGTTTGGTGGTTGGAGTCGTCGCATTCATTCATACACGCATTGTCACTTTAACAAAGAACAGGCCTGCTGTTAACGCTGAATGGCGTTTACGATCTCTGATGGTAAAATTCAACAAACATCCAAAAATACATACAAATACATGCAACACACACACACAGACACACACACACACACACACACACACACACACACACACACACACAGCCTCCTCTCCCCTATTGTAATTAAAGGGACCTCTCTGCCCTGGGTGTGTGTGTGATATTGACACTTAGCTCCGTACAATAAACTTTATTGGCAAGCCCTGCTTGATTACAGCACTAAACTAGAATAACAAGGAATATGGGAGGAGGGGACGTGGATTATATACTAAACAGACATTAGCAGGCTCTATTCAAATATCTGGTGCATTTTAATAGCGAGCCCTGGCCCCTGAAAGGCCTCTGTCTCCGAAGAAAGCCTCTGTGTGGACAACAGCAGTGATGAAGTCTGAAATATACTGTGCACAAATAAAAAAATAAAAATTGACATGGGTGAAATATAGTAAAGGTAGAAAAATAGAAAGAGAGGAGATATATATTGTGGGATGGAGGAAGGGAAAGAGGGATAGATTTCCCGTCATTAATGATCTATGGAAAATCCTCTGTCTATTTTCAGATATACTGTTAATGGCTGCTCACTGCCATTAAAATCGTTGCCGTCCTGAACTCAGCTATTCACATATTGGCTGCTGCTTCATCTAATATTCATCTACTGGAGGTCAATGGCAGTGGTGGCATGCTTAATTTGTATACACAAATTAAGGGGAACGAATAAGAGTTTTAAATGAGCCTGGTGTTGACCTTCAACAATTATAGAATTTAGACTTTCATTACACCTCAAAAACCTTCAAGGTGCCAGTCACGTTTGTCGCCCTTTTACAAAATGTTAAACAAAAAAATGATGTTTGTCTCACCGTGTTCACGAAAGAAAAAGCCTACATCCATGCTCACGTTTTTAAACGTCTCTACAGATAGAGTTGCATGACTGTATGAAGTTAAAACACATGAAGAGACATGCAGAGAGGAAGAAAGAGGGAAAGAGTTTGTCTCTCCTCAGCACTCCTGGTGAAAGAGGCAGCCTTTTAAAGAGGAGACACTCTGCAATTATATCCTCAACAATGGTGTCTCAATACCTGGAGGCAAAAGACTTTGCAAAGCCCTCTTCGTCCTGGACGTTAAATTACCAGCCCGAGTGCTAAATCAATTAGGCTAAACCAGCAGATGAAGCCGAGGGTGTGTTGTTCATTCACAAGTGTAAAAACTGATCTTATTCTCATTGCACTTTTGGTACTTTGTGCTAAAGCATAACAAGGCATTATGAAGAATTAAATCATAGGACACTTAGCCTTGTGCCCTTTAAAAAACCTCACTTGTGACTGGTGAACTGTGCATCAAGCCTTCCTGAATGACACCGAGGCCTCCAGCAAAGGTCAACTAATGTATGCAGCTTTTATCAAATAGTATAACAGAATGAAAAAAAAAAAAAGATTAGAAAACATGTTTTTAGGTAATCAGAATTTTAATTCCATACATTCAGGAGAGCCTGTGATAGCAGAGTTGTAACTCAAGAGCATATGAACCGCAGCTGTTTGTCCCGCAGCTTCTACCTTCACTGATCGGCTCGCTCTGCTCAGTCAGTTGAACTACAATGACCCCTACTGGCCTAAAATGGTACTGGGATTAATGCGCTCCTCAGACAAAGAGCTCGTACTTGAATGTGAACATGTGGCTTTGTAACAGCTCTGGATATTCAACAAAACAACCTAATCAGGAGAACACATGACAGAAAAGGCCATTCTCTTGTCCTTCTTCAATCTAACCTCCACTTCCAAACTCCACACAAAGCTCTCAGTACAGTTTTTTTCTATTGTTTTCAGTGTCTTTCTTCATATCCTTTCAGTCATTTCCAATCACTCCAAATTCTTCTCCTCCCTCCCCTCACATCTTCTCCTTCCCCTCTCCCTCTCTCGAGGCCTTGGCTTCCTCGGCAGGGCCTGACCCGCTGGGTGTGTTGGCAGAGCTCCGTCTCTGATTCACCCACAGCGTGCCCTCTGGCTTAACAGGCTGCCACAAGGACATGGAGCAGAGTTGAGAGAGGAGGGCAGGGCAGGAAGTATGAAGCCGCAGACTGACAGAGCCATATATTACTGAAAGAAAGGTATAGCGGAATAGGTGAGTGCTGCCAGTTAAGTTATTTGAGGGTTTTGGGCCTGCGGTTTCTGTAAAGGAAGGCAGAAATCGTCACGACTCCGTCGGTTTTGCACGTGTGTCTGGAGGAGAACGCTGGAGTGAGACACACATGCGGCCTCACCTTGGAGAAGCACTGACCCCACACACCTTTATTGCATCTCCAATTAGAGGAGAGGGAGGGAGGAAGGGAGAGATACAGAGAGGGAGAGACGGAAAGAGAGGAAGAAAGAGGGGGAGAGATGTATTTCATAAATGTAGTTCCATAAAGAGCACTGACCCAAATGGCATTCAGTAATTCTTCCCTGTGCCAGAGGAGGTGGGATAATCAGAAACTTCATCAAGCTCACTCCTTCCTTCTCTCCTTCCCTGCGTCTGCAACACCTCCTACTGTCCCACCCTCTTCGGGAACCTCTTAAACAAAAATCGCGTGTAATAACTGCATAACGTATACAGCGCATCTGGAACACCCATCAAAGAACAGCCATCCCCACTCCATCGCTCAATTTTAATTAAACAAGTTTCCTCCACTCAGAGTCTCGCCATGTCTCATCTCTTTGATCTGTTCCCGTCCGACTCACAGCAAAAGAAACTCCACTTTGAGAAAGTTGTACGTGTTTGATTGGGGAGACTTCCGAGCAGAGGCGGAGGCGGCACAGCGTTGATGTAACGTACACAAAAAGGCACTTTTTGAAAAACGAAAGAGTGAAAACATAAAGACAGTTCCTTTGTCGAACACTACGCTGTAACTACAAGCCCTTATGGTCCATACGGGGCTACTGATAAAAACAGAACAAATTCCTTTTTGAAACTGTTCAATAAATTTGAATCCGTCTTCATGACAATGTCCGCAATACATATCAAATCTGTCAATGCTGCGTTGAGATGGATATGGGAGGGCAGAAATCTGAAGGAAAATAATACAATTAAAGTGTGTCTCAAGCACCAAGTCCCCATCGATCCAGTCGCTGCTCTCTTTTCCAATACACTATGGACTTAACATGGACTTATTCTTTCTTAAGCACAACTGGGAACGCTCCACACCCCCCCTCCCCCCCCTCCCCCCGGGGTGCAACACTCACACAATGCTTCAAAAGAACATTTTGTTTATATGTTCAATACCAGAAACATCAATAAAATTATCCAATCATTAATTTCCTATTCAATACAAATTTAATGCAGAGCCACGGAGTAGCCAGCTCATATCCAATGAGGACATCTATACCCGATCACTCAGCTCTGTGCTACACACACACACACACACACACACACACACACACACACACACACACACACACACACACACACACACACACACACACACACACATCAATGGGAATGTCCCTAAAACAGCTATTCCTCACAGACTGACTCAATACAGTAGAGAGGGGGAAAGAAGGAAAAGAGCAAATAAGGAGGATGGGAGTGGTAGAGGGGGGGGGGGGGGGGTATTATTTCTTAAGCACAACTGTCAAGGTGAGAGTCTTGACATTGGGTGGTCACGCAGAGCTGAAGAGACTCAATTTCTTCTTAGGGACTGTATACATCTGGTCTGGTCATACTGGAGTATGTAACCAGTGGTGGAGGAAGTATATACTATATTATTTAAGTAAAAGTAGCAGAACTGCAATATCAAAATACTCCATTACAAGTAAAAGTCCTACATTCAAAAGCTTATTGGAGTGAAAGTACAACCGTATTATCAGCTAAATGTCCTAAAAGTATTAAAAGTAAAAGGTGGGCATCGTGCAGCAGGGCAGACACTGTGTTATGATATTACATATTATATTATTGGATTATTATTGACCCATTCATGTTTGCATTGATGCAGGTAGACGTGTGCACCACTTTTCTCTGGTCTGGTGAAACACGACTGCATGTGTGAAAAAAGGTGCGCGGAGCCTTTTGTGGCATTACAGCTGAGTGAAGAAGAATGTATGATTTGGATCCTTTTTGTCCGGTCCATTGTGACGCTACAACGTCATGCAAACAGGAAAAGTAGCCTTTCAACCACTTTATATACTGTTGGGTAGTTAAATCTTTCATCACATGTAAAATATTCATCTGCAGAGTAACCGTAGCTGTCAGATAAAAAGTAGTGGATTCAAAGGAAAAGTGCAAGAAATAACATGAAATGTAAATGCTCAAGTAAAATACAAGTACTTCCATTCCGGTGGGGAACAGGTTTGTGTTCACGGAGGAACGTGGAGGAACCTGGGCTGGGAGAGGACTGAAAACACTCAAAAACCTTTCATACATCATGGTTTCACTATAAGGAGCTCCTATGCACTCCAATCAACATGTTCATTCACGGAAAATTTTGAGATCAATGGCAAGTTCAACAGTTCCATGCTCGATGATGCAATCTATAGCTCTCTGATGCATGTGATTAGGAAATGCGTGGCGACGCTATCGGTATTGATAATCATACAGGTAGTGAACCCCGCTGAACCCCCCCCCCCCTCCCGACGTGATATCCATCAGATAGAGCTGCGTGTTTGTGTTTAACATGTTAGGCCTGGCGAGATGACATAAGAGCCAGGGTTCACAGGTCAAGTAGAGTCAAACCAGGTAGGCGATTGGCTGATCAGGTCTGAGTGTAATGACTAATCAATGGTTGAATGCATTAGCCTAATCTAATGGGCCAGGTGGGAGAGGACAACGCCAGACGCATGGAACACATGATTGAGCACAACATGCAACAGCAATGCAATCAATAACACATAGAGTGGTCTAACCCCAGGGGGGGGAGGGGGGGGTCCCCACTACTGGAACGACCCGCTCCACATGCATTTAGGAGGCGCTCCATGCATGTGTGTGTGTGTAAATATGTATGGTTGGTTGGTTAGGGGAGGACAGAAAAGGAACCAAGCTGTTATAGTCTGATTGATTGTATTATGAAATGAAATGAGGGAAATCAAAGCCTCTTGTTTTAGGCCAGCAAACCCCACAAACACGTCAGTGAGTAGCCACTGTGTGTTTCTGCCCACCAGACAGAGAGAGAGAGAGGAAAAAGAGAACGTGGTACAAGCGATGAGGTGACTATAGAATGCAAAAGGGTGTTGATAGAAAAATATGCTAAATACAGGGAATGAATCATCAGTCTGTTTATACGAGCAGTGGAAGCGGACGTTCTTCATATTTCGTTTTGGTCCCAGGAGAAAAAAGGACGCCGTCCTCTGTGGGATTTGACCTTCCATCATCACTCAGTGACGAGCATCATGTGAACCTGTTTGTGGGTTAAAAGCATTGCGGAGCTCGTAGGTACTAGTCTGTGCATTACCGAGGTCGTTCACATCTCTAACCCCTATCAGATTAATGTGCTTTAATGCGAAGTACGTAATGGAGAATAATGCTACAACAAACAGAGCAGAAATCAGACGCTGGAATGACTTAAATACAGCAGGGAGATAGCGGATTTAGTTTTTTTTGAAAAGTTAGAAATGAACAATGACTAATAAAAGGTGGAAAACATCAATCAAGGAGATCAACCACCAAGAGAGAGAGAGAGAGAGAGAGAGAGAGAGAGAGAGACGGATGACAAGTTAGGGACAAGAGCCAGTCAGAGCAGAGGACAGGCCTGGGTCAATACTTGCAGCATGCTGCTGACACTGCACTGCTCAACACACACACACACACACACACACACACACACACACACACACACACACACACACACACACACACAAAGATAGAGAGACATCAGACCAATCAGTCAGCCGATGTCAATATTTCAAGAGGAAGACAGAGGAAAGGAGAGAATGCAAGTGTGTGTTTGTGCATAAGAGATAACCAAGCATCCCCCACAATTAAGGAACATTTTCACAGACTGAATTAGATCTTTGTGACACCCGTCCTCCCTTCTTGTCTTCTCCCTAGCTAAAGGATTTCAGCCAGACATAAAAAGCTGTTCCAAAGATCCCGGCACTTAAACGGTCAGATCAAAACATTTTCTCACTGATGGTGCAGCAATGCAGTTGGATTCATCCCATCTCCCTTCTTTTTTCCCCTTACAATTGTTTTTAAATCTTGATTAGTTGATCAACAGAAAATTGAGCCGATTCCAGCATCTTCATGCAAATATTCTGTGGTTTTCTTATTCACCTGTGATACTTAACTGTTGACTGTTAGTTGGATAATGTAACTGAACAGGACAGCTGGAGAATCTGGGGTAAAGGATTTTTATTTCATAGACAATCAATCAAGACTAATCAATAATAAAATTATAATTAGTTGCGGTACAAATCCTGCCGCTTCACTATGTGTGTACTATATTTACACAAACATGGAAAATCTCGTGACTATTCTTTTTATCTGTGATGCTGCAGTCATGCAACAAAATTCATCTTATTTATATCATCTGTGTGTGTGTGTGTGTGTGTGTGTGTGTGTGAGATAGGGGCCTCTCCATCTTTGAAATGAATTAACGTGCGGTGCCTTATTGAGTGAGGTGCAGTGTTTAAGTGAAACTGATGAGAGATGTGTGAGCAGCGGGGACTGGGCTATAAGTATGTGACTGGGGTCACAGGTTAATCCCTATTGATTTACTCCACCGTCTGCATACAGCCACACAGGAAGACAAGGAAGGAGAGGCCTGCATCACCAGCCGTCACGGAGCACGAGTGCAGGATGGAAATCGCAGGCTCACACACTCGGTTCCCTGACGCCACGTAGGGTAAGGACAAGAACATTAAGTATCATTTCATCTAAATAGGTAGTTAAGCACCCTCTACGTATAACGATCACAGACCTTGACCTCGTGAAGATCAATGAGAGATTTTGATCATTGGCCTTATTTGTATGTGATTGTGGGATCTGGGGGGGAAATTGCCCTCATTTGAAACTAAACATAAAGGAGGCGCATGTTTTTTTTTTCCAGCAGAGGGTGTTAAACATAAACGCGGGACCATATCTTTCAGTGTCGGATTTAAAATGTTACGTTCAAAGTGTGAAATCACAGCGACCCGCGACACCCGAACACATCAGACCACGGTGTGTTTGATGAGAAAGCCAAACAATACCCGGGACCCAGCTGTATTTATAAACAAGCTCTTCACAATCTCACCCCAGAGGAGGAAAGGTGAAATATTACATTAATATGAACAACTATTAATAATAACCCCCCACCCGTACCCCATCACTCCTTCTCTCTCCATCTCTATCTCCCGCCTCTCTCCCTTTCTCTCTCTCTCCCTCTGCCTCTAATCCTATCATGCGGGCAATAAGTGTATGCACCATGAGCACATTTAATTTCTGCGGTTGGTTTTCAGCGAGCCCAGAGGTGAGCCTTAATAAGGATCAATGGCACTTTATCTGGGACAGCACCCACTTCACAGCATGCAAATTACACAGCAACCCTTAAAAAAAGAAATGGATTTAATTAAAAAATGTAGAACCACGGGCTCTGGAAATTCAATTAAAGGATTTATGCAAAGGTTGGCTAGCTTTTTGTGTTGCAGTTCCTGCTTATATAATGAGCTTTTCATATTAAAAATCAATAGGTAATCTGGGCTAGGGGATCGGCTGCTTATGTACATTTTTGAAATCAATTTGAAAAATAGTCCATCAGCTCCATGTCACAACAAAGAGGGAAAGCGAGTGCTGGGTGTGTGTGTGTGTGTGTGTGTGTGTGTGTGTGTGTGTGTGTGTGTGTGTGTGTGTTTGTCATGGGGGGGGGGGGGGGGGTCACAGGAGAAAAGCTCTGAAGCTCTAAAGGTAAGAGAGATGGAGGGTGAGGGAGGCAACGTGGAAGAGTAAGAGGGTAAGTGAGTAAGGATGTCTCTCTGGCCAGGTCAGTTTCTGGCTCTTTGGCCTGTTCTGATCCCTTCTATTAGAGAGAGAGAGTCCCTTGGCAATGAGGGTGGAGCTGGCTCTGACCTGTGGCTCTGGGGTAATTTAGCCCAGCTCCAGCTCAGATTCAGCCCAGACTCAGACAACCCAGGCTGGGGAGACGTCCTAATGGCCTCCCTGAGGTGTCTGGAGCTGGAGGAGCAGGGAGGAATGCGTTTGAGGCTTTAAGTGATGTTTCCTCACAAACAAAACTGTCAAACTCTTGTCACAGAAAAAAAAACATCTTATAAAGGGACAGAACTAATGTGCGCTGGGTAAAAATCAGAAGTCTGATTGTTAAAAAATGACTTTTTTTTCAACTTCTGCTTTCAACACGGATATTGTTCATAGCTCCTTCACACGCATGTTGTATAACTGTACGCGGGCAGGAGGGGTGAATGACTGACTGCATACAGTAGCAGACTGTCAGCATTTGATTGGTTCTTTATTGATCCAGACACGCTCTCCATCACATCAACTCATCCACAATAAACCATTTACACAGTTTCCCTGTGCAATGGACCACATAACCAGGCCTCAGGCCATCTCTGTTCACCCACTGTGTGCGTGTGCGTGTGTGTCTGAGCATGTGTGTGTGTGTTTTCTTTAATGAAATGGTATCTCCATGGACAATAATCCCAGTAACAGGATTGGGCAGGAACACACATGTCAATACAGCCAAATGGGATTGTATGCTTTTATCCATCCCCACACCAACACATCTTTCTCTCCCTCTCTCTCTCTCATTCTCTCTTCCTCCGTCTTCCCCCCTTCCGTCTGTCTCTCTCCCTCTAGGTCTCTCTCCCTCCATACATACTGCAGGAGCACAGCAGGGAATGTCTGGCTGGAATATCACGTTCACGATATCCAATATCCAGTTCCTCAAAAAGGATCTAAAACGTGGCCTTGATGAGAAAATGAATCCACTCTGTGAATATGTGCACCTCATACCAAGTGGCATAATTTGTAGTATTCTGTCTACACCACTGAGGAGAAACCTACACAGTGTCTCCCATCAGACTAGTGCTGACCCCCCTTGTGTAGCTCCTAATCATCCAAGAGGACTCTATTACAGGGGCCTGGCAGCTCATCTAACCCCACAGAGGAGAAGGGGGGGCTGGCGGGGAGAGAGGGACCTCTGCTCCTCTTTCTTTCCACCTGGTTGAGCACCTCACACAACACCAGACGCACGCACACACACACAGGTTGCCTGGGTGTGCAACAGAGCTTCGGCGTCTGTGAGCTACACCAGATAGCAGATAGAGCACCTGACCTTATGTCTGTCTGCAGGAGACAAGCAGATAAAGAACACTGAGGTAAACGCGGCCGCTGTGCTCACACACAGCACCGGCCTCACTCTACGTGTGTTATATGGTAATGTCGTCTTCGTTGCAGGACCCGTCTCTGGGGTTAACCCCCCCGAGATGCAGGGGAGAGCTGCTGGTCACAGTAGGCGAAGCTTAGCACTGGTGGTCCCACTATTCCTGACTGAACAACTGCTTCTCTAATACAGTCCTGACTGCTGGTGCCTGGTCAAAAGTTCAGCCTGTGCATATGTAAAAAGGTGGCCTGGTGCCCGAGGCAGGATCCTGGGTAAAATAATCATGCTAAAACGCTAAGAAGCATGGGACTAGGCGAGAGCACTGATGAAACGGGCCCCTGAGGGAACTGAGGTGTCTGATTGGAGCAGTGGAGCCTCTTAGACCTCCCTCCCCTCTTTCCATCCATTATAGTGGATGATGAGGTACTGGAGCCACTGCCCACACCGATCTCCATTCAGCTCTGCACTGTCTGTGCCTATAGTTAAGGTATGGATTAGATGAGTATAGGGTGAGCACAGCTGCTCGGAGCCTGAGGGTACTCTGATCTTGAGGGAGCAATCAGTCAGTCAACAAAATGTCACAGGGTCAGCGTTACAGCGTGACAAGACCGTGACAACTTCACAAAGGTTACAGCCAAACTAATAACTGCAGACGTCACTGAAATTCATTCGGCGCTGTTTAGCCTCAAAGTGTACTGTCTAATAACTTTGACAGCAAATACATAAATAGTCAAAGGCCCCAAACGCTATCCTGAATTATTATCCTGGATAAAATAAATCAAGCAAAAATCTGCGTCAATCAAATTTTGAGCATTAAACAGAACTGTGATAACAGCTGTTTTTGCCTTAGTCTCGCACACACACATAA
The DNA here is from genome assembly GCA_029853015.1 of Chelidonichthys spinosus. NCBI lineage: Eukaryota > Metazoa > Chordata > Actinopteri > Perciformes > Triglidae > Chelidonichthys > Chelidonichthys spinosus. Next base: position 9,173,006 of record CM056825.1, on the reverse strand, counting down.
ATACATTATATATCTGGGCACATAACACATGCAGCACACACACCACTGCAGGCCAGATTGTTCAATGCTGATAATCACACCAAAGGACACAGGCAAAACTCCCACTCTAAACACGCTGAATTAAAGAAACAGGAGTTACAGGCCTGGTCGCACAATCTCTGATAAGTAGATCAAGGCGTGGGGAGGAGAACATGATGTTAGTGAGAGATAGTTTGGCTGATTAAAATGTCATGGCTCTTTATAAATGCCTTTCTCAACTCAGCAAAAATGAAATCAGCTCTGTACATCAATAGCAGAGTGGGCTGAGCTCCCCACTAATAGAGAAGTTTCCTTCCTTTAAGTGGGATCCACAACACAAAAGGATGCAAAGTTGAGGAAGTCAAAAAATATGTTTTGGTAATACGTGCGGCAAAATGCGGCAGTGGAAAAGATAAAATGTGAAGGGTAAAAAAGTGAAGCGCTGATAAAAACAAGAGAGCATGAAGCACAATTAATGAGGGAGGGAAGCATGGACGTGATTGGATGACCGACCGAGTGTGGAGCTTATGGCCTGACATGACATTTCCACGCCTTTGCTACAACAATCAACTCAAAGATTTAGGACCACATGTAGCTCCAGGTGTTTCAGTAGTCTCCATATTATGAATTAATGTGTGTGTGTGTGTGTGTGTGTGTGTGTGTGTGTGTGTGTGTTATTTTTTTCCTCGCGTAGGGCAACTGTATATCACTCCACCTGTGCTCCTATAAATCAAACCTGTGTTTTAAATGAGAGGCTGGTTATTTGCGCAAGAACACACACGGGGGCTTTGTGATTGTTTTTTGGAGTCGACATTCTGCTTATGTTTGCATCCCAGAACAATCTCCATGGATCCCGCAAGCGTACGCAAGCAATTAAAGCGATACCATCTTCATATCCCCGCAACCAATAACTGAAATAATATCACTGTTTTATTAAGCCCTTAATGTGGGGGGCAGACGGAGTGAGGAGTGGGATTTTAAAAGAGGATACACTTTCAGGGGCCTTATCAAGCCCAGATTTAAATAAGAGCAAATGCTCGGCTTAAGGGCGTGCCTCTGTATCTGTGTGTGTCTGTGCGTGAAGCCGTGTGTCTGCGTGTGGCCTTTATCAGACATGAGTTTGGGCTAATCGCTGTGTCAGCGCAGCAGAATTTAATTACTAGCTCTACCATTGTCCTTTAATATTTACTAACATCCACATAACGTTTAATTAACCACGTGTAGGAAAAGTCACGGTCCCATTCCGGGGGAGAGCAAGCGCTCTGCTAATTGCATCTTTGAGCTCGCGTCCGAACGTTAGACACACAAAGCACACACAAGTGTCATCCGGTCTGGGGTGCACATCTGGGTCAAAAAGCATGTTCAACACATTTCAAGTCCAGCTAAAATTGAAACAGACTAGATGTGAAGATTGAGACAAGACAGCAAGTGATGAAAAAGAGCTAAGACAAATGTTACAGAGGGTAAAGAGGAGGGGGAGGGGGGGTGAAAATAGTCAAATTGAGGAAAATGTTCAGCTTGGCATTTTACGAAAGGTGCTGAGGAGCAGTTCCTCTCATCTCTCATCCCATGTCAGAAGGAGGGGAGACAAATGACGGCCTGAGGCCTTGTGTCTGTCAAACATGATGGATCAGAATAACGCTTCACTAAAACTCCAACACGCTGCCTTTCAACACATCACATTTTCCCTTCAGTGCAAACAGTAAATTGATAAAGTACGAAGAGAAGCTAATGGAAAGATTTAATAGTCAAACTAAAGCATATATTAGGAGGCCATGGAGCCTAAAGGGTAGAGAGCTGCTATCAATTGAAAAGTCTTACAGAGCAGAGGACACAATATAGACTAAGATAAATCAGGGTGTTGGATTTTATCGTTCATATCCAAGGTGTGCGAGGACGTTAACCTCAGGCACCTCACACCACCTTATAAGCACACACATGGACTATGAACACTTTCACCCAGTCATTTATTTTACGCCCGGACTGGATGTATCCGCTCGCAATCACAGCAGCTGCCAACCTGAGCTGCACTGTAGAGGTTACTGCCTCGAGAGGAAACCTGAGCAGCAGAGCTCAGAGCAGTGACGGCAATAGTTACTGGAGATGAACAATACAAACACTGTGTAAGTAAACTGTTGTATCCATTTAACTGCACGTTGAAATGTGGGTGAAAATTCTGTGATTGAGGTACAATTGGCAGCCTGTGACTGGCACAGAAGTCCAGTAAGAAAACAGCACACATACATCACACAGCAGGCGGGCCGCTCCTCCCAGTTCTCCATCACTGCCCAGGTGAGCATTAATGTACAGAAACAATAGATCCGGCTCACTAGTTTTTCTGTCCAGTATGGGGTATTCTCATATGCTTTTGTGAAAACTTTTCTGTATTAAAAAAGACCCACAGCACCACTATGCAGACCCCATGCCCTTCCACTGACCACAAGCAGTGACTATGAGAATGAGCTGGATACTTTGAAGTGTTGGTTAGTGCATAGGCATGAAAAACAGGGTCTTGCCTCTGCAAAAACATAGATGAATAGAGGCAACATGAAATCAGAAGAAAACTCTGAACCAGTGCTGCTCAGTATCTCCAGACTCTCCAGCCCGAGTCCTCAAAAGGAGAAGGTACAGCCTGTATGTTGTAGTTCGGTTTCAGAGCCAGTGCTGCGTTTACAGCCCAGCTATACATTAATGAAGCAGCTGTATCTCCTGCACCACCCTCGGCTCCAGAAAATGACATTCCCTGTCCCAAGCCACCAAAGGGAGACCCTACCTGGGTCAGGCTCACTCCCCAACCGCCATCACACTGGAGCGTCAATTCACTGAGGGGATCTGGTTTTATCGTTCAAAATTAAACGTATAAAAACACACAGGTCCCTCTGGCTCAGCACCTGGCCTCCTCTCTTTGTATCTCTCAAAAGCAGCCCATTAGGACAGAACGTCTTTACTGTGTCTCTCTGAACAATAAAGTCCGCTTGCTAATATGAGCCGGAAGTTAATGCATCTGAAGATATCTGGTAATAGGTTCCCCCTGATGGGAATGGGGTGGATGGTGACACATATTTGACAGAGAGCGTATGATGTTAGTTATCCCGAGTACACGGCTGCACAGAAGTAGAGTCTTAAACTTGTGCGGCACATCTACTGTAACCGAATCGTTGCGGTGAACAGGATCTGGAATATCGTCCGCCCATGTGAGAGGATAGGGGAACGGCCTCTCGGAGTTAAATAAACAGTGACAGGAGGAAGAGGAAAACAAACCACAGACTATCTCTCTATCTGTGAAACCCAGACTCTCTCTGTGAGCCCTCAGCACTCAGCGGATCACCACCCCCCCATCCTTTTCCTCTCCTCTCTCCCAGGAACGTGCCAAGACAAATATACAGGCTGAGTAAGGGACACGTCAGAGTCAGAACAAGGAGATAGGAATAAATACTTTCCTTGTGCAGGCCGGCATATATATATATATATCACATTTTCAAACCCTTACCATCGACTTGGTGAAAGGTCTGGCCAGAGTGAAGACGAAGGTCATCAGCCACCAACTCCGGTGAATGGAGGTGTACATCATGTTCCCAGGGTGCACCGCGTTGGAGGTGACGCCGTGAGGCGAGAGGTGGCGGTCCAGCTCGTTGCTGAAGAGGATGTTGCAGAGTTTGGCCCGGTTGTACGCCAGCATCGACCAGTACTCCTTCTTTTGGGGAGAGAGCAGGGCCAAGTCCACCTTGGCACACGAGTCCAACAGGTCTGTGAACCTGAAACAGTTCACATCGAGAGTCGTCAGAGTGTGTGTGTGTGCAGGTTTTTTTAGACTGGCAGATGTGTGGTGCCGGTCGCATACAAATCAAAGACGTGACATGATGTTCTTTAATTGCCTGCGACAGAGCTGTTAAAGTCCAGATGTTTGACAAGGCCCCTTAAACATTACACTACTCGTTGTGTTATTATGCAGTCACGCAATAACATCGCAGTACACGGGTGCGGAGCCACACTCCCTGTGTGTCGCGCGTGTTGGTGTATGCGTGGGCGAGGGAGAAACGGGTTGGAACACATCCTACATATTAATCCAGTCATTAGAAAACAACCAATCAAAATGTCACTTGATTTCCTTGTTGCGGTTTTTACAAGCTCGCTGCCTCTTGTTTACTGTCGCCTCCCGCAACACCCCTTGCTCGGCTAAATTACAACATCTGCAGGCTTTTCATTTCATGTGCGGCAACTTCATAACTACTTTAGCAAGTAGAGGCTGATAAATCAATTGCTTAAGCAGCAAATGCATTTTTCCCACCCCCCCCAAATTTGTTCACGTTATACTGAAGTTGTGACAACTGAATGGGGTTTTGTAGTGATATTGCAATCCATGAATTACCCAGCCAGGTGAATCGTACAAAACTCCCATAATAAAATAGAGATTTTAACTAAAATATCTCATCTGCACATAAAGCCAGATCTGCAGTTTAGATCTCTCTGAGGTGATTTCATTAAGGATTTTATCTCCCCTTGTTAGACCAGATCTGATGCAGCACTAGGGTCAAAGTAAACCCGCATTGGGCCAATTCCACGGTAAGCCCCTGTGGTGGAAACTGATAAAGTGTCCAGCCATTACCCGTGTGTCCATCTCTCCCACCCCCTGTCCCTTATAGGTCAAGGCTTTACCAGCAGACAAGGGGCTTAGGGAATACAATATGCTGCCAGGTCATGGGTCGCACGCTGCTTGTGAGGGGAGGCTAAGTGAATAAATGGGGAAATCAGCGGAAACCTGAAAATAACACAAACAAAAAAGGGAGGGACTTCAATGGATGTAATATTGGCCTGGAATGAGGTGGACAGAATGGAAGATGCAATATGAGATATTGTCCGTTTCGGCTCCTTCTTCCCCTCCCTCTAGTCGGCGTCGGTGTGTAACTGACTCTCTCTGGTGCTGCCTAAGCCCTCTTTGAATGGGTTAAAGTCACTGCAGCTTGTGGAGGAGAGAAGGGAAGGTGAGTGTGTGTTGGGGAGGAAGATGAGGAGAGAGAGAGAGAGAGCTGCAGGGCAAAGAGTGAAGAGAATACCTGACCACTCTTGGCCTCGCAGTACGTTTAAATCGTACACACTGTTCCAATAGCAGCCTGACAGTTTTCACACCGCCAAAACTCACTGTTCTCACTGTGCAGGCAAGCCTTGCATCAATCAAATACTGTCAATACTCCCTTTGTGACATGCTTCTTTTTTTTTTTTTAATAAGCGTTTCCTACTCTCGCTTCCTGTTACTTTTCCTACAGCATGTAGTCGCACTGTGACCCCGAGTGAATCTGAGTGTCAAACCATCCCGTCCGTGCTCCTGTGCTCTCATGCATGGCCGTCTGTATAACATAACTCATGCGAGGGCCCCAGTAATAGCGCTGCTGTTTGATCTGCTAGAATAACTCTGCGTATGTTCTCCTTGTCTCAGGTCACTCTGCCGAGCTCCAATCAATCACTCTGCTTGGCCGTCTGACTGACTGACTGAAGACTGGATCAATGTCGCACACACACACACACACACACACACTCTCACTGACTCTGAAACACATGGCTCAGGGCTCGGGCTCACAGATCACTGCAAAACATCATGCCTGTCTACTGAATGACAGGAAAAACAGAAGCCTATGGAGTGGAGTTAAGAAAAAGATAGCCTTGAAAAACAATAGATGGCAGAAGTGTGTGTGTGTGCGTGCGTGCGTGTGTGTGTGTGTGTGTGTGTGTGTGTGTGTGTGTGTGGGGGGGGGGGGGGGGGAGAGGCTGAGTCAGGAGGTCAGAAAGAAAGGAGCGGATACTTGATCAAAGTTAATTTTAGCTGATAAGTCCATCCATCATGTTGATGATACGTTTAATTCATAGTGACGGCATGTGGAGGGAAATGAGTTTTCAGTGAGTGAGGCTGTCATGTTGGACAATATGCATTAAGTCTGAGCTATCAGTTTGGAGTGAAAAGTCGCCGAGTAGCAGCTAGAACCGCCTGACTGGAGTTGAAGAGTTGTTTCCTTACAAACAGGTTTGTGTTGGCGTGGTGCTCACGTTCAACAGTCCCAACATTTTGGGTTGATTTTCCAGTATAGCAACATGTTATCACATCAGCTTTGTGTCTGTCAAGTAAAACAGTATTAATATCAAAGTATTACATTCATAAAAATGCCGGAACTGCAGGGTAATAGCTAAACTGTAGAAAAGCAAAGTGTTTTCTGGCCTGAATAGTTGACAAGGAGGTTAAATGATCGATATGAAGTTCAAAATAAACTCAAGTCAGTCAAAGGATTGCTTTTTTACAAATGGTGAGGGTTTAATACTTTACAGTAAAGAGCCTGGACATTCATTATTTAAAAATGCTAGTCAACTATATAAACTCATCAGAAAAAAACTACTCTGAGAAGAGAAAAAACAAGATTTATTCAATACTGAAAAAGAGGTAGTTTAAGGTATTTTAACCCCAAACAATGTGTTTCAAGGATCAGGAAGTTGTATGGAATGCGTCTGGCGCTTTCATAAATGTTAAATAAGAAAGTTCTGCATTAGTTAAATGCACCCTGTAGAGTAATTTACCTTGAGAAGCGCTATGGAGCAGTTTTTTTTAAAGGTGAGCAGGTGTGTGCAGTGTTTCCTCTATACAGCAGAATTAGCAGTGCCACTGCTAAAATTTCACACGATCATTAATATCCTCTGCTCTCGTGTTTCTCCAAGTGTGTAGCTTAGCCTCCACACACACACACACACACACACACACACACACACACACACACACACACACACACACACACACACACACACACACACACACACACACACACACACACACACACACACACACACACACACACACACACACACACACACTCTCTGTGAAGTGATGTAATGTAGCCACTGTGCCGGACTCTGTTTTTAAAAAATTAGCCTTTTAAATACTAGATTGCTTGTCAGCAACTGCTCATGTGGTAACTTAGGACTCAATTTGGCCTTATGTGCTCTGATTAATTTGGCATGCAGTTAACACAGCAGTCATAATTTTGTTTTAATGAAAACTCAACTCCTGCCATTTGTTTCAAGCGTTCTTTAAAACTGTTTTGGAAAAAGGAAATGACAGGAGTAACAGGCGAACCTCTATAGGTGACACATTTTCTTTTTTTTTAAATACGTGCTGTTAAATATATAAATAAATATTTGGTAACTGATATACAAAGAAACTACAAAGTCCAACCAATGGTTTCCACACCATTTCAGTAATCTACTGGCAGAAACACGCCAAGGTACGCAGTAAAGCACCAGCAATGACAGGGAAGAAGAAGACTGCAAGTCAGTCAACATTAATGTAAAGAATGCAGCATTCAAAACCCCCCAGAGGCTCACCTGTGCAATGACGGAGAAAAATCTATTGCTAATGTTTTTTTGCGAGGAAGGAAATGTATTCACCGATACAGACAATGAGTTTTATTGAGTAACACTGAACGTTCATTTTATTTGTCGCAAGAAAACTCCTGGACACCTTTTACTAAATGTACAGGTCATGCTTATTATATACTGAAATAGACCAAACATGTGTTTTAAGCCTTTAAGCCTCATTTAAATAGTTTTCTTTTGACATGACTGGAGAATTGTTTTTACCTGTGAGACTCAGAAGATACCACCACAACACGGGCGGGGGCCGAGCGACGCAGCACATCCTGTAGGCACTGGACCAGCAGGAAGTGACCCAGATGGCAGATCTGGAAGGTGGACTCCAGGCCGTCCTCCGTCAAGCTCCAGGGCTGCGTGCACACGGCTGCATTACACACCAGAATGTGAAGGGGCCTGCATGGGGGGGGGGGGGGGGGGGGGGTAATAAAACACATGTTTGATTGTTTATTGATTATAAGTGAAAACAAAGAAGACACAGTTGTCTAAAAGGGTGATGTTCATAGCATATTAGGCTAAAGAGGTAAGGAGAAAGAAAAACAGTGAGAAGCAAAGGCGGAGAAAGGAAACAGGGTGTCTTATTCCACAGTGTGGTAGACTTGAGAGGTCTACAGAGACAGTGCATCAGTAATGATATGATACGATACAGAGGTTTCCAGTGCAACTCCCCACGGCTCCACAGGTACTGTAGATACCGAATACATCTGGCTGGACTCCAAGAGCGACAACACATTGAGAAGCAATCTCAAACCGTTTCAACACACGAGGGTGGTGGAAGTAATGGGTGTTGATACAGACTCTGTGAAACTACTCTGAGTAACCAAACCCACCATCACATCGACTCAGATTGACTGAGCAGAGGAGAGCAGATCAAAACAAAATCATGCTAGAAAAAAAAAACAACAACTGACTTTTCAGGGACAATAATAAAAAATTTAAAAAAATTAAAAACAGCCATGCAACGCATTTCCATCCTCCTGACGTATGCGATGCGTGTGGGCGAGTGAGTTACACTCCCCGCTCGCCTGCCACAGAATGGAGACTGCTCGGATTGGTCAGGGCGGCGAGAGATCCTTGTCGGTGACAGCGTCGCTCCAGCGGGCTCGAAACCACAGTAACACAGCCGAACAATCCAAACACACCCCACCAATTTTTAATTTCTTCCATTAGAATTAATTATGAGGCCGAAGGCAATTTGTGTACCCTGTGTTTAAGACTGCCTACTGGATTAATTAAAAACTGGATGCTGGAAAATTAATGTGTGAATTGTTATGCCTCGCTATAATGAGCCATCCCATGCTATTACATAGGAGCGTACTGTACGATCACCTTCAGGCCTCCGAACACACAAGGTTCATTAAAGAGCACAAACCCAGTCACAAGTCAACTTAAGGAACGCCGACCTCAGCACATTATCGTCAGCGCACACACCAGCAGCGAGAGGTGTTCAAATTTTCCTCCAAAATACAAAAAAGGTAAGGACATCTAATAGGCAGGAAAAAAAACTAATGTAAATAAATGACCTTGGTGACCTGCACTAAAAACCTGATCAAACAAGATAGAAGATTAAAACACCACAGCTGCTGTGAAATAAAAAAAAAAAAGCATGTTGTTTGTTTTTGGCCCAGTGTTCCCCTGTCTAATAGAGTGTGAAGTACAGTAACATTGTGCTTTACAAGGCAAAACTCTCGGGTCTGTTACCAATCTACTGGCTCAGAGCTGCATAATAACACCACAGGTATGAACTCTTGACCCAACTTTTCAAACCTCACTATAGCTTGTTGTTTTAAACCAATCATTGTGTCAGTGACACATCTGACGATTCATGGTTTGTGTCATTATTATACACCAGAAAAAATAAATAAATACGTTTGTCACTCAAAGTATCGCAGAAATTTGTGATGAAAAACTCCAATAACCAACTTTTCTCTGACCGGCAGAGCGATTTCCCCCACGCAGCCGAGATGGGCCTCTGGTGAGTCTGCTTGTAATGTAAAAGGCCTGTTAATTCAACTGCCCACCAGTTAGTCCCTCTCTCATAAGCGCAGGTCTAATGAATGTCTTTAATAGGCCTATTGCCGCATACCACAGTCCCTCTTTCCACATTAAGACCTCACACAACACTGTGTGCACTGTGCAATCTCAGCGCTGGTCAAACGAGGGTGTTAACTACCAAACAGGGAGACATCAGTTTATATATTTACTTTAAATAACCCCCCTGGGTATGACCCCTGACCTCTATGATAATGTGGGCCAGCAGGAAGAGATTGCCTGTGTGAGCTGGGCTCAGACTACTGGTCATTAACACTACACTTTATTGGCAACAGGAAAACGGGCACTGGCAACAAATATATAGATACGCGTACGCCACTCACCCTGATCCATATTCTCACGCACCAGAGTGCAAACCCGTAACGTGGGCAGAGCAATCTGTCAAGTTAATGCAAAGAGTGCTAGACTAATGTGATCCTGCTCACAAGTGTTTACAGAGATCACTTATTACACACAATATGCTTGAAATTAAAACAGGATAAACGCATTAAGAAAAATAAAAATCACAGGTGAAAACAAAGTGCATGTGTTAATTACGGACTGTTCAGTAGAAATTATATTAGGGGCATTCTGTCAACGCCGTCCTCCATCAATTACATCCCAATGAAATTGCACTGCATTCAACAATATCAATATCCAGGTAATTTCATTTCAAAGGACAGGCAATTAAAGCAGAATCGGGGTCAATGGAACACAAAGCAGCGTGAAAGCCACTGACTAAAGCACTTAAAAGCAAGGGAGTGAGAAACGAGAGAAGGAAAAGAAAAAGACTCTGATTACATTTCACCTGTCAATGACACGCTGCAGGAGCATTATTGTGCGTGTGTGTGTGTGTGTGTGTGCGTTTGTCTCCATGTGTTTACAAAACCGCGTGTGTCTTGCAAATAGAATTGTCTGAGTGTGTGTCCGCGCATGTACGGCCCAAATCGGCGTGTTTGCGTGCGCGCACCTCTGCGTGTGTTATGCCTGAAGACATACGTGCAGTAATAGAGTGGTGGTAGACTCAGACAGCTGCCCAGTGCCATTCACAGCTCAGAGCTCCCAGCCTACACTCTGCTCTGTTCGCCTTCTGATGAGAATTAATGTACTCTGACGTCCCCTGGGACTCCCCCACTCCCCCCCAACAGCACAGCTAATGAAGAAATACAACCTTGCCAAAATACTGAGGTGTAGAGAGAGAGAGAGAGAGAGAGAGAGAGAGAGAGAGAGAGAGAGAGAGAGAGGAGAGAGAGAGAGAGATGGAGAGACAACATGAGAGAGGGAGAAGCGGAGGGAGGTTGATGCAGATAAACAAATTGCAAAAAGGGATTTACAAAAAAAAAAAAAAACTGAACCAGGCGAGGGCTTCTGGAGATGGTAGGCTTAAAGGAAGGTTAATAAACTGCAGAGTGGATGGGAGGGATGCATGGACGAGATGGGAGGGAACTATAGGACACCGGGTGAGGGAAGCCACCGTGAGGTTTGGCTGTGACCCAAGACACGTGTCCTGGATGGCCATACCCTGCCCCAGGGCTGCTACGGGCAATGACTGCCCTGCCTCTCCCCAAGGGGCTCCCCTGACACCAACACACACACACACACACACACACACACACACACACACACACACACACACACACACACACACAAACACACACTCGCCTGCTTGGACACCTGCGGGCGGATGAGCAGTATGGATGACAGAATACATGACCCCAAAATAGCAACCGTGCGACCGACCATGGGACGCAAGACGCATGCGGTAAAAGCTGACCGCCACAAAATAAGTGCCATAAAGTCGGGTAGTCTGTTACGAGCAATGTCAACCCAATCGACACAAATACACACACTTACTCCTCGGGGCTTGTCCATATGGTGTGTGTCAGTAAGTTTGGTTGTCCTTAAAGGATGGTGGATGTGGGAAGTCGTGGTGATAATTGCATTTGACTTATTTTTTCTATATTCCCGTGTTTTTTTTCTTTCTTTCTTGCTGTAAATACAATTTTAAAAAGCTGGCTACTTCATGTTAGCTGTGAATAACTGATTAAAGACCAGCTGGTTCTTCAAAATAGAGACTACCCTGTTTTTGGATGGTCATTTACATCCAAACTGATCCAAAAGGTTATTTTCAGTGTGCGCTTCAATCTAAACCAGCTACCTCAGATATTGGAGGGACAAGGCCAACATTGCTCTCTACAACATGCAGCATTGCGTAGAGAAATGTTTCCAATCTTCAGCTTCTGCCCGGATTTTTCTGCAAGGTTTTGAATCAAAGGTCAACTAAAACAAACTTTGACTCCCCCGACACAGCATTGACAAGAGGGAGAAGTTATGATGGAGCCGACTGCACCAGCAGCATGGAGGTTATTTCAAAGGTTAAAGGAAGTTTCATAAAGGTTTTAGATTTACTTTCTTATCCTACAAAAATATAGGTAAATAATCTAAAGAATGGCAAAAAAAAATATCAGGTTAGAAAAGTAATATTTTGGTTAATACTCACAGTTTCTTGGCCTTGTAAGACTCTGCAAACTCCCTGACGCTGCGGAGAGAGGCAAGGTCGCACATCATGGCTTCTACCTTTGCTTTGTGCTGTAGAGACACCAAACACAGAAGTGCATTTGTTATAAAGCAGCAGCAACAGAAAGGCAACAAGGTAATCACCACTGTCATCATCACTGTCAATACCTAGTGACAAAAACAAGTTATCATAAAGTCCACGTTCAAATGATCAAAAGGTGTGCTGCTTCACCCTGTTGGAAAATGCAATTCAAACAGGTCTCCCCCATAAAAGGAAGTATGTAAGGATCTCCCCTATGTGTGAATAATAAACCTTTCCATCCTAGAAGAAGAATCACTCTTGTGGGTTTTTACCTTCTTTCCTAGTTAGGGTGTTTTTAGGATTTTTTTATTTATCAAACTCAAGTGTATAGAGATAAATCATGGTGTACACTCCACGGATTGTAAAACCATTGAAAGGCAATTTGCTTATTGTCGTTTGTATGAAATAATTTGACTATTACTTTAATTCAGACTGGTGAAACTGCTGACATGGCCACAGTCCCGCCTAAAGAACTCCAAAGCTTTTGACTGTGTGTGTGTGTGTGTGTGTGTGTGTGTGTGTGTGTCTCATCTTACACCATATGTTAGGAGACAGGGTGAGGATGGGAGAGGAGAATAGAAAGATAAATGACTTAAGAAGTGAATGCATAGCTGCATTTACACACTGAGGAAGGCAGGGGAAATATTCATCATCCTCTCCATCCCGATGCAGCGTTGTGCTGCAGGGCAAAGGCCTCAGCAGAGACGCACGCAGGCCTAAAGGAGCATATGCCTTTGATAACAGTGTGGGACCATGTTTTGGGTGTTTTCTTTTGTCTGGGATTAAGCATGTCAACTTAAGACTCTCTCTCTGCATCTTTATCATCACCGGCCTCCTCAACAGACAGTCACGGATCAATCTCCCTGTAACATATGAGCTCACATGGGACGCTGGTGTACAGGTGTGTGCAGCGTGAACCCAGTTCACACTAACGGTCCATTAGACTCATCCCTCATGCTGGGAAGGGGAAAGGAGTGAGATATTGCAGCCCAGGACTCCCAGCTGGGTTCTGGGTTCAACAGCACCAGGTATTCCCGATGCTGCCTCTCCCCCTTCCCTTCCGCCCGCCATCCCTGAGGAACGCTGTCAGCTCACATTACACCCCCCGAACGGCGTTCAGCGTTCTGCTTTCTATGCGCCATCCCCCCCCCCCCCCCTCAGCCTCTTCGCCTGATCTGATCTCCAGTCTGTGTGCGTCATAAGGGAACGTCTTTCCTCAGCGTGTCTGTCTCTGCGGAGCTAAGTGTACATGACACTCACAGCAAGGACGCTCCATGGAGCAGTGAGCACAAAGAAAACAAGAAAGGGTTAAGAGCGCCTTCTGATGGAAATGTGATTCTTCAGGCATTTTACAGACACCTTAACTGCCCCCAGGCGTATTTACACATGCATACACAGGCACACGCGCACACACACACACACACACAACAAATTCAATGTTGTGACTCAAGGGTAAAACCACGCTATCACACTATTATCTATGCCTGAATTATTCTCTTGATGCTACTCTATACCATTATATGGATGCTATTACAAAGCATTAAAGGGCTGATTATGGCTATCATAGATATGATTATAGGGCACCTGCTTATATGATCTGCACACAGCAGTAATCACAGGTGAGAGGAGACAACTGTCTAATTTAATGACGTGTATGTGCAGCATTTACACTCATGTGCCACTTTTTTTTTTTACACAGAAATGCAGGTGAAGTGAAAAGGGGTTAGCCGTGACAGAAACGCTTGGTCACCAAGTATTCAAACAAGTGTGATGTGTGAAATGATGAGAAAACTCGATCGCATAAACGTGAAATGGAGAAAAAAATGAGACATTACTTCCAAACAAGGTCAGAGCAGGCAGCAGTGTGATAATTAACAGGTCAGTATAAGGCCTCCTCAACAGGGTAGCCCTCCATGAGCGTGTGACCAGCAGAGAAGATGAGAGCAGGTGTCAGCTTGACGAACACATACCCCCTCCTCTAGAGACAGGGGGGAAAGGGAGGGAGAGATGGAGTAATGGGAGACCAGAGGGAGGATAGAGGGGGGGGATGAAGGGGGGGCCACTGGAGCAAATCCAGCAGGGAGAAGGTGAGCAGCCTGCCTGCCCGTCTACCCTCCCCCTGCAGATTGAAGTCTTGCGAAGAAAATAAAGTTTATTGCCTGGAAAGAGGGGGGAAAAGCATGTAAAAAGCATTAAAGCGATGGAGGTGAACAATTAGACAGATGGCCAGGTTTTGGAAGGAGAAGAGGAAAAAAAGGGTAGAAAAAGAGAGGAAGAACGCACGGACGCAATCGTTCAGGGTTTTTATGAGGACCCTGACAACTCCTGGTCTCTTCAAGGGCGAAGGAAAAGTGAGAGGCAGCGAAGCCTCTCTGGTTAACTCCGGAGTAATCGCTGAGTGTGCACACCACAGAGCTCGGCTCGGGGTGACAGAGCTTACCGCCCCCAGCTACACACAACCTATCGCTCCTTGTAAATGCAAAAGGCTAATTATGAATGAAACACACGGCACGTGTAAATAAGCTTTACGGCTTGAAAGCTAGAAACTGTGGCATCGACGTGTCCGACGTGTCCGTCTTGGCGGGCGCGCGTTCGGCACAGAAAGCGGCAAAGTCGCTCTATGACATCAGATCCCAAAGCCCTCCGCTCCGGCTGCCGCCACCTATCACCTTCCCCCCGCCTCCAGCCGCCAACCCAAGAGAACGGCGGTCTGTAACATGACGATGACCTTTGCGACTTTCACCAGGAGGAGGTGAAGTAGGAGAGGCGAGAGCAAAGTGCAGCGTGAGGGACTGAAGTCGGCCTCTTCGGAGGTTTTCCTCGCCTCTGCCGGTGTTTTCCACGTGTGTTGGGGAATGACGTGGTCACCGCTGTGGAGACAAAGTGGGGGGACGAGAGGGCCCTAATACAATTATAACTAGGGCCATCCAATCCAATAAAATGAAGAGGATTTAGAGCACGGGAGCCCCATCCTGTTCAATAAGACACTGGACCACTCTACTAACTCTTAAAACACACACATGTAGGCATACTCACAATCGCACACACAGGTACACACACTTCGCTGACCCCTTTAATAGCATAGCAGCCACCCCTAATGGACGCAAGCAAGTGGAACCGCCAAATAATACACTGTCTTAATGCACTAGGCTCAATCTCATCCCCCCCCCCCCCCCCCCCCCCCCCCCCCCCCCCCCTCTCCCCTTATCCTCCTCAGCCTTCACTCTCACACTTTAACCCCCGTTTCCATCTTCACTCACCCCTCGCTGCCCCCTCCCCACCTCAGCTCCCCTTATAGATCGCCAATGCAGCGGACAACACTTAAGAAATCAAAAGTACCCCCCATATATCCAAAACACTTACCCTGCACCACCACCCCCAGTTAACACCTCGGGCATGGAGAAGGATGGTAAAACAGAGAGGAGGGGACGACAGAAAAGTCTACTATTTCTATCGGTTGATGCGGTTTCTATTTCTCCTTTTTAATACCCGATATCAATATAAAGCGACAGCGATATTACATGTATTTTAACCCGGTAGGTGCGGATGAAAGGTGCTGTAATGGCGGGGGAAAGTGAATGAGCAGGGAAGACACCATGTGAAAAGGGCACCTTATAAAAGCAATTAGAGAAATGACTTTGAGCCCCTCTTCTTGCTCTGTAGATTAGAACAGGCCTCGGAGGGAGGAACACGGAGGAACTCAGATCTCTATGACCTTGTCCGCAACACGCCACACTAAATTGGTCATCAGCTTTTTAAGACTGTATTTTATCATAGATATATATTTTTAGAGCAAAAGAAAAGGAGAAAGGGAAGGAGGGGCGAAAACTGTGGAACGTGCCGGTCGTATATCATCCTGTCACAATTATGACGTTTGTTCATAAATACCAACCAATCTCCTCTCCACCTGGCTAAGTCACACGAGCTTATGCTTATGCACGCAACGTACACACACACACACACACACACAAAAAGGAAATATGGATGCACGCCGCAAATAAAGAAACGGACACATCTGGCCGGGTGCCCTACCACGGGTCTGAGGGTCGACCTCCACACGCAGACAAAGAGACTGAATACACACTCAGGAAACATGCGTCCACGCACCTAACACACAAATGAATGCACACGCTCCGCACATTCCAAACGCAAACAAACAAACGCACACGCACGTACACATCCACTTACTCACTGACATGCCACACACACTGCAATTAATAGGGAGGCAGGTCTCTGGTGAGGAAGAGAAAGTGCCTGTTCAGCACATACAGTACAGGCAGAATATGCAATTTCCTCCAGTTAAGTCTGTATTAAATTGATTTCTTCTTTCTCTGACACGGACTGGGTTTTTCCCCCCTAATGAAAGCTGGATAATCTACAGGTTTTCCCTTTCCTGAAATCAAGTTACAAATCAAGCAATTGCAGGGGCAGATATGGGAAAGGTGAAGGAAGGACATGGGATGATTTTCCAGATGAGAAACATGGAGAATGAGGCACATACGTGCTGATACTCTTAACACAGACATCAGGGGCACCTCCCTCTCTCTGTCTGTCTCTCTCTCACACACACACACACACACACACACACACACACACACACACACACACACACACACACACACACACACACACACACACACACACACACACACACACACACACACACACACACACACACACACAGGCCCGGCCTCAGTTAAGTACTCGGTGACATTTCCGCTCAGTGACGTAGGGAGGCTTCAGCAGGCCATGTTAGTGAACGCAGCATTAATTAATTTATGTAATTAATGAAACACATTAATTAGTAAGCACTTCAATGAGTTAATCACTCACTCAGACCTGACATGGGGTCATGTAGAGGCTGCAGAGAAACACTGAGCGTGCTGAGAAAAACACAAAGAACATAATTACAGGTAACCAGAAATAGTATGTATTCCCTTCAGCTGAGAATAAGCAGCAATACAAGAAAAAAAAACTACATTTTAATGAATATATAACTAAAATAAGCAGCAATGTATTCTTTAAATAAACAATTCACAGTGCAGACAAAATGGCAGTGTTACATATTACATCATAGAACTATTAATACTGATGTATTAACATAGTACAATATAATGTCATAGCTGGCCAAGATGAAGACATTTTAAGTATTTGATATACTACTGCTTCATTTAATTTACTGTGTAGTGATGTATAATATTTTATATGCTCTATATAAGTTTTTGAAATCTTTATCTGCAATGTAACTATTAAACTGAACTGTCAAATAGTGAAATAAAAAGTACACTATTTCCCTTTAATGTAATGAACTATATTCATAAAATGGAAATACTCAAAGAATAAGTAATTGATTGTATTTAGGTTCCTTCCAAAATTTTATTTTAGGCCTAGGTTTAAATTGGAAAAATCATGCAAAAATATAATAATAATAATAATAATAATGAGAATTGATAATAATAACAACCAATTAATAACCAAATTAATTTAAAAACGGTCAAAAGGACATTTTCATGTAAAAATCATGAAAATATTCTGTTTTAACTTAGATAGATAATACATAAAACTCCCTGCCACAATAAGGCTGTTACAAAACAAATACAAATAATGAAAATGTAAGGAGAGGTGATGCACATGGGTGTGTCCGAGTCTGCAAAGTGCAAGAAGAGTTATGATTGAGATGCAATCAAGTCCGTTATTGTCTTCATATCAAGAATTCTGTTACATTTCAGGAGAGAAACAAAGACAAAGACATCGTGAGAGCATGAGAGAGGGAGGGAGAGAGAGAGAGAGAGAGAGAGAGAGAGAGAGAGAGAGAGAGAGAGAGAGAGAGAGAGAAAGATGGGAAATGAAAAGGACAGGGCGGTCATCATAATTGCAGAGTTTGCTTTTCGGATGCAGACAGACCAGGGCCATGGGGCCTGAGGCAGATATCGGATTCCACACAAACGCACATACAAACTTACACATGCACCCATATATACCAACACACACACACACACACACACACACACACACAGACACACACAGACACACACACACACACACACACACACACACACACACACACACACACACACACACACACACACACACACACACACACACACACACTTTTCCACAGCCAGCCTGTGTAAGTGTTCCGTCATTAAGGCAAAGGGCAGCTGATGTCATTTTGAAAGTGTTTTGTGTGCATTCGTGTTCCGTAGCGGAGAAATTGTGACTTGAGATGATGACATCCAGCTTTCAATCCTAACAATGTTAGATTATAAACCTGCTCTCTGTCGCTCTGCGTCCGTCAGTGTGTGTCTTCATTTCTGCCTCTGCTTCACTTCTCCCCTCCTTTCGTCCAGTGCCGGGTATGATCAGATTTACATTAAAAAGTGATGGAGATTTAAATAATGTGTCTATGTTCTCAGAAAGACATTAAGAGATTTTCATCTTCCTCTCCTCTTCCTCTCCATTTCCTCACCCTCTCCTGCTCCTATCTCGCCCCTCATCTCACCCACTCCCTCTCCGCCAGATTCGCAGACAGTGCACATTTTCCTGCATGTCTTCAGTGTAACCGATACCCCTAACAACCAGGATTTTAATGCGATCCATATTGCTCCCTAATATTTCAGATCTCAGAATAAGCACGGGCAATTACATATTTACACCCAGCTTATTTTGCAATTCTGCACAGGGATTTTAGTGTCTGGCTGAACGGCACACGCAGACTTAGATTCTGATTATGTTGTGGTTATAACAATAAAGTTGGAGAAAAACTCCTAGACCTCGTGCACTTATGTTGTATATCCAACTTTCTATTGAGTGTCAGCAATAAAGCTCAACATTCTCAAGTGCAATATAACGTGTTCTTTTCAAGTGCGTTGGTAATGTGATTGCTTTATCTACACCGGCTAGTTTTACGCCGTTTAATTTCTCCCGAAACGCTCGTGCTTTGCATCATCTCGGTATCCGGAGGGCTGCTAAGGTACCAGGCACACTTGCATGAATGCATTTACACATATGTACACTGTTGTAGTGAACACACATCGCTGTACAGAGATGATAAATTAAGTCTCTTTGATTTGGGTTTTTTTTTTTTTGTATCAGCTTCATAAAAACATAAGCATCGCAAAAATTGAATAAGAAAAGAATCAGGCATTAAGAAACATGAAGGCCTTTGATGTGAGTAAGTGTATAATAGGCCTTTTGATGAGGGAGTGTTTTACACTCCGCGGGGTCTGGTGTGCACTTTGATTATGATTAAAAGCTCTTTTGTTTGGCAATATTCTAAACTGCTTACCATTTTCCTCTGTCACAATAGTTTAGCCTGAAAATACAAGATATTGTACCATTTTTTTCCTTTCTCTCTGGGATGAAGTCTCTTCCTTTCTCTCACACAGGGAGCGCCACGAGAGAGGAGCGAATGAACGAATGGAAGAGCAACAAAAGACGAAGATAAAATAGTTTTAGAAGGGAAAATAAAAGGACGAACAGTGGCACTATCAGATATGAAAGAATAATCATAATCAGTATTATTATATGGTAATTTTCATATTCATAAACACATTCATTAGTTGTTAAACCACCATTTACATGATCTACCCTGTCTGTTGATAAGGTCATATGGTTTTGCATTCTGTTACAGTGTTACCCACATTTGAATAATAGGATTCTCATCATGCGTCTTTAGCCCCTTGTCGCCCGATAATAGCCTGAAAGACGCTCGTTGAACAATGTAATAAATGCATCATGTGACCTCAGCAAAGGTCGGGGGTCAGCGAGCGGCGGATTGTCAACGGAGTGCTGGCCTGACAGAGAATAAATGATGCCTTGTAAACAAATTGAGTTATTGCTTTAATTCATGCAGTCTGATTAAATTTGCAGGGAGAAGAGTCCTTCACAGGGGAACGGAGGAACGGAGGAATGACAGCGAGGAGGAAGGAGAGAAGAAGAGTAGGGGGTGGACGACAGGACATGGACACACACACACACACCTTCTCCCTCCATCAGTCCGTCCCACGACGTCTTTGGCTCCACTGAAGGAGAGTAAACTACATTAACGATCCCGATCATCTCACAAGACGTCGCTCTACTTTACGTAGACAGCGAGTCTTCCTTTTGTCTCGCAGCTAAATGTAATAAGCTTGTGTTATATTGAGTTGGGCTGAGCCACCAGGCTGACTCCCTGCCCTGGCACCAACTGAGTCACAAGGAGCAGGAGACGGAGCAGGATTTTATGAACCGCTACACGAACTACAGTTTGTCTGTGGCACAAACATTTCCGAGAAGTTTAGATAATTGAGAATGAAAAAGGAAAAATGTACTAAAAGCAGACCGAGCTCAATTAGACAGGACCTGGGGATTGAGGATGCTTAAATGTGAAGAAAATCTTTTGAATAAATTTATGTAAGCTTATTGAAAAGGGCAAATGGGAAAGCCCATCTCCTATGGCACACCCCATGAACTTAAAAAACCCAGAATGAAACATCAGTATTAAGTTTGGTCTATCACCCAAAGCTGCATTAGGTCTCTCCTCAGTTTGCTCCTTAATTCCATCCGAGTAATCCCACATTATTGCCCTCTAACAGTACCCTAAACGGAGAATAAAAAGTTTGCTCCCCTCTAGCAGTGTATTACCAGGAAACAACAGGCCCTCTCCTCATTAAGTTATAGATATAAATGCTCCAAAGCATGAAATTACCCCCGAGCCTCCCTCTCCAAATAACCTGGTTTGCAAACAAATGATCCGAGCACAAGCAGTAAAAGGCAGATTATTAAAATAATAGGAGGGATTTAAATTTGCATCCACAGAACAATTCAGCAAAGGACTGTGCAATTACTCCTCCCCCTCCTCTTCCCCTGTTCATTCCACCTTTCTACTGGCAGGCTGCGTCCCTCGCACTTTATTGTGTCCATCTGTTCTTTCTAAGAAACAGAAACAGCGCTTGGTCTCCTCAGGTGTGTCTGCATGTGTGTGTGTGTGTGTGTGTGTGTGTGTGTGAGTGTGGTCATCTACAGGAGTGTGCGCCCTTGTCTGGTGGTATCCAGCTGTGCCTTCCATCAAAACCACCGTGAATTTACACGCTCTTATTCTCCTCAGCCCTCACTCTTATTTCTCTATTCCTATCTTACACTATGATAAATATCTAACTTTATCCTGAGACAATAATAGTCCCTCCTCCTATGCTGGAGTAAATGGGGAGCGATGAGAGAGTGAGGTGAGCAGGAACGGACGAGGCAAAGGGTGCTCAGGTCTGCATTACCTCTGAGTTATGGCCTCCATTTGCATCTCAATCAGCCTCTTTGGAGAGCCCACCACCTTGGTAACACCCCCATCACGCCACAGCCACCCCAGGTAATCAGGGAGATTTAGTGGGACCGGCAGCCTACCGTGGGTACCCCCTAGCTGGGGCCCGCAGCTCATTCCCAGCCCCTGGTCTCGCTAAGGGCCCTCTGGGCCACATCCAAACACAGGAGAATGGCAGCACTTAACAAGACTGAGGAAGACCAAAATAGACGAGCAGCAGGAACACGCCATAAAACAGAGGGAAAACAAAGCACCCGTGTGATTGTAATAGATGTTTCGGCGTAGATGTCTGCATAGCATTCGGTATTGCTGCCTCATTATAGCAGGAGGAGAAAAAAAAAAGAAAAAAAAGAAAACAAACTTGAACTTGTGACCTTAGGTGAGAACATTTTATCTCAGAGTTGATGATGGCACTGACACCATCCCACCGCTCCCCTGCAAGCAAACACAGGCTCGCTCTCAGATGTAATGGGAGTATGTGCACCCACAAACACACACACACACACAGACGTGCACAGCTACATGGTGTGATTTGCAGATAGCGAATGCTCCACTTGAGAGTTGCCTCCCTAGTTAGCGCTGTCTCATGGCTGAACCCTGCTAAGGTATTATCACTTACACTCGGCCCTATTGATATTGTGACTCCAGCATCTGTTCACCTCCTTGTTACTGCCTCGACCACAGCGTCCTATCTGCCTGCGCTGCATGGCGTGTATGTGTCTGCACCCGTTTGTGTGTGTGTGTGTGTGTGTAGCCCAGACCTCTGGGGTGAAGAGTAGTCACTGTGCTCACAAGAAGACGAGAGGCTGAGGAGGCTAATAGAGAAACACTGGACACACCAGGGGCCCAATCAACTGCGAAGGACGTGAAGCCATAGCTCCAGATCTCCCTCCAATATAAACACACTCTGGCCTTTCTTTCTCCCTCTAATCTCACGGATACTCTTAACTGCACACACAGACGCCACACCACACAAAGCTCAACAACAACAACACGAAAGAGAAAAGCAAGACTGCAAACCAAACTTAAGCTGCAAACCCAGATGGTTCAGGTGAGCAGAGGAAAAGACTAAATAAAAAGGGACACGGGAGGCGAGGAATGAAGACGGAGAGACTCAGGATGAGGAGCTGAGCTTCAGTTATCAGAATCAAATATTAGTGGCGAAAAAAAAAAAGCTGGGGAGTGGGCAACATTAATCAAAGTGTTCACCTAGTGGGCAGCCATATGGCAGATCAGCACGCCAACAGTGCAAACTTGCTGATCTTCAGTAACGGGGTGCAATTAATTCCACTGGCTGCATTCATCTCTCCCTCACACACTGAAGGAGGGGAGGTAGAAAAGAAGGGGAGAGAACAGGGGAGGGTTTGTTATGACTCTTTACTCTTCCTCCTCAACTCTTTCTTCCTCTCTCCCTCTCTCTCGGAGCGGAGGAATCAACCCCGCGTGATGAATGAGGTGGACACAGGGGCCTCAGGTAGCTGCTGTGGCGATGGTGGGTGGACTGATGGGGGGTGGGACAAGAAAAAGTGGAGAAATTAGGAAGCTGAGAGAGAAGGACAGCGGTGGATTCATTTTTTACTAAGATCTGGCCGAGGCATTAGTAAGGCCTTAAAATCTGATCAAACTCTACGTACAACATCACTTCCTTTCCTTTATTATTTATGAATGTTATACTAGTTCAGTGATGGCCATTATTGCAGAGATATCAAGGATTGCATTTCCTAAAAGTGTAAAGAGAAATGTGTAACAGCAATCCCCAAAATGACAAAGTCACAAGTTGCCCTAATGAGAAAAAGGCACAAAACATCCAGCCAAAATAAAGCCTCATGAATTCAATATAAATCCCATCACCTGGCCTGGAAATGGCAATTTCTACGCAAGACTGCAAAACTGTGTGAACGGTGACAGAAAATCTTTCATAAGGTCATGTACATGTCAGAGAGTAGGAACTTAAATTGTTTTTCTAAATTGTGCAGTTTGCCCTCAAAACCCAATCTCAGTTAATCTTGCCTGAATTCAGGATTAAACAATGTTTTTTTTTTTAAATCTGATATGAATTAATTAAAAGGCTAATTATATGAGCAAACATGATAATGGTAAGTGACGTCATTTCTCTTTCAGTTGGATAGAGAACGCTTTTATAGGATGGTCAGTGTTGGAGAATTCAGTTGGTGAGCAGGCAGAATAAAGTGAGCACAGCCTGACCCCCCCCCCACACACACACACACACACACACACACACACACACACACACACACACACACACACACACACACACACACACACACACACACACACACACACACACACACACACACACACACACACACACACACACGGCTCTCAAACCTCTTTTGGTTTTATGTAAAATTAGCTTCTCCCCTGGCTCTTAACACAAGCTCATCTCCATTAGCCGCAACCTAGTAAAACTGACTCCTGCAAATGAGTTGTGGATATGCATTCCCCCGGCCCTCTCATCTCTCCCATCCATACAAATACACTGCATCTGCTATCTCATGTCCATATCTCCGTAAGTCAGCTCATCCCATAGGCCTAGTCACCATACCACCCATACCAATATCATAAATGACCGTGGGGGAAGCCTTCATTAGGGCAGCAATGCCCCCCTCACCCCACCGCACCCCCCCTAATCAGAGCATTTTCCTTGTGCGCATTGGGATGGTGCTTTATGGCCCAAATGGGGCTCTGTTAATGAGGAAGTACACATGTCTCCATTTCCTGTCTAGCCAGGTCGGCAGTTCCTGTATTTGGCCCGATTACAATCACGAGGCCTTTTTTAATGAGCTATATTCATCTTGGTCATGCATCAAACACCATGTGGACATACAATAACGGAATAAATGAAAAGACGCGCAGAATTAATTACACTAATACTCCTGACAAACATCGTGACATCACCGTTATTACCAACCTTTGGAGATGAGAGGAAATAAATTACAAAATGGGTGTCGGCGAGGATATTTGGATGTCTTTATCTCTCTCAAATGGGGTTGAACTATTCAATGCACTGCAAGCAACATGGGTTTAAACGCGCATGATGACAGCTGAATAATTGCAATGTCACAGTAAATTCTGTTACGGCGTTCCCCGCAAACGGCTTTTTCTCCTTTCTGCTCTCGGCCGCTCATTCTTCTCAATCCTCCTTCTCTGCACCTCTGATCTCCCGATGTCCCCCGTCTTTCCTTCCCTCCATCATCCCCTCTTCACTCCCAGGCCTCGTTGACATTAACCTGGAGCACTCACATTTTCCCATGGTTCTCCGTGTTGCTCTCCGCATGTCAGAGCGGGAGGCTTTATGGCCCACATCCATCAGCGTCACATGCCAGGATTTATGGGAGATGGAGTCCAAACCTGATCGCTCCGAATCAGTCTTGCTGAAGCCGACCCCTGGGCCGCTGTGGGATGTAATGGATGAGCATCCTTACCTCCCCCCCCACCTCACCTCTCTCCTCACCCATACCCTGCACTCCCTGTCTTCATATCTCTCATGATTTCTCCTCCCCTCTGCCCACCGGTCCCGTCCTCTTCCTAGCCCTAGTCGGCTCATCTCGATCACTCTTTCAAACCCTAATGCAGATTTGGTTAAAAAAATGAATGAGGTAGACTCACTGTCCACCAACATACCCTCACACGGACATAAGCTCATTATTCATTCCTGTGTGTGGGGTTTTATTTGGGCTAATTTATCATGACACCGTATTAATAGGCAGCAGTGCCCTTCAGAGGAGAGATGAGAGGCACCAATTAACTCTGTTCACTGCCACAGACGGACCTGTGGGAATGACAAAAGTCTGTCAAATTACTCCGTCCTGTAGCAGCTCTGTGTATTACAGACCGTCACTGCAACTGACAGGGGAGAAGCAGCTCAGTGGATGATCAAGTAGAGCTGAATTTAATTGAATATTTTTGTTTTTAGTACTAGAATTTTGCACATTTACACCAGCTTGCTAAAATCCCAATAGGATTTTTTTTATACATTTTTTTAAACAATAAGTTGTTTTATTTCAAACAGCAGAATTTTTATTTCTAGGCAGCGGCATTAGGGTTTGCCGTCTTAAGTGGCAACCGTTAGCTGTAGATTGCTAGATTTTATTAGCTGTGGCTAGCTAATTAAGCTAATGATAGCCCCATGAGTTGGTGCTTTTCCCATTTCTCGATTTTGTGCCTCTTCCTCCTCACTCCTCTGGCTCGTGAGCCAGAAATTGATTTCAGCGCTCCATGTTGAAGGACATCCCATTTCTAAAAAGCGTCCCGTAGAGCGAGGAGGCTTGTCGGAGGAGCTATGAATGAGGATCCCCCTTTTGGCACCCATGACGTATAAAAGAATAATCTCATGTCAGGGTTGTTATGGAAGTTGTATTAATTGTTTAAGATGAAACTTTCCGTCCATCACATTGTCTTCTGCTGATTTTTACATGTTCCCAGCTGGCTTATTTTAAACGGACAACTGTAAAGGCGGGTCCACACCGCACCGACTGCCCGACTCGTGAAGTCGGGCTACTTAACATGGAGACTCGAACAACGACTTGGGTGGTTCACACCTAACGGAACTACAGCCGACGGCATACGTTCCGCGCTTGCACGAGATGTAATGTCTCCAAAACAACAGGCGGCGCTAATCTGTATTGTGCGCCAAAAAACACGAAAACCGGAAGTAGGCGGTCCTCTCTAGACCACCTTCTTCGATTCTACTGGTTATCTGGTATGTTTACATCGTCACTTCCAGGCTTCACTGATTCGCTAGTCAAGCTGCTAGCCTCCACCAATCAGAATGGTAAAAGAGTCACCGACTCGCATGGCGGATTACACATTTGAATCGGCTGAAATGAACCCCGACGTGGGCTGATTCGAGCGACCACACCAAGCAGACTCATGTCACGGAGGCCGACTCTCTCAACGACGCCGATTATCGGTCCGGTGTGGACTCGCCTTTACATGACATCATGCTGAAAGGCTTTATATGTCCTCAGGAAAAAGTCAGCACCTTCACCAGTTGATGATCCATGAAGAAGACATGGAAGTAAAGAAACAGCTTTTTTCTTGTATTGCAGTGTAGAGTTAGTTAATCCTAGTTCTAGTATAATCAGGGGAATAAATGGATGACTAGGTTTGCCGGGATTTCAACTTTCCTAAAACGTTTTTCCCTTAAGGAAAAAAAAAAGTTACTACTCACCCACCTTGTAACATACACATTGCAAATAATCAGCTGTGGTCTACATATAGGACGATAACTGGGAGGGATTCGTTGATGTCAAACTGTGTTCACTGCAGGTTTTATTACAGTTATTTGATAGATTTACCAAACCTGTTCACCTTCTAACCTGCATCTATATAGAGCTGGTTATCTAAAAGTTGCACAGTGTACACACACACACACACACACACACACACACACACACACACACGCTCGTTTCTCAACTGGAACACAAGAAATAATATTGCCCTGCGGCCCCCCAAACAGGTCGGTATCCTAATAAAGGCTTTACACTATGAAAGAATCTCAGTGAGGCAGCTCCGACAGCTCTGAGCCTCCCTCTGGATACACACAAACACACACACACACATATCCACATACCAGGGCTGGGCCTGGTCACAGGTCAGGAGAGCCTGTAGCTCTCTGTGGTGCAGGGGGGGCAGAGCCGCTTAAACCTGTAATATGCTCCTCTTTCCCCTGGTGCCACTTGTTGGGGTTTCATTGAAATTACACCTGCTCTCCAGCCTGAGACCAGCACTGACACACGGAGACGACCGAAACTGGGAATCACATCACACGCTCACACAGACAGGTGAGCACACAGGTACGCCTGACAGGAACTCGGACTGTCAAACGGACATATGGGAGTGCATGTGTGATGTTGTATTTATACCCCCAAATCACCAATCAACAAAACACTTTATAGGAGTGCTTTACGAAGCATTACAAATAGTACAGTTTTTAAAAGTATGAACAGCTCAAATAGCAATAAAAGACAAGCATCTGCTCACCATCCATCAATCCCAAAGCCCCTTCAACAGTTTTCATGGTATAAAAATAAAGTTGTTTATTCACTTCTTATACACAAGATGAATCTCGTGTAACAAAGCAGCGTATGAGTCGGATACATTTTGCTGCTAACACTGGTCCGTAGGCCTAATCATTTGCCAATGTGTAGGCTTAATCACTGGTTGGACGGGGAGGCCGTTTCATCAGCGAAATGTTCAGCTAAAATGAACACAACATCCAGCCTACTCTGCAAGTCAAATGTGAGCTGAGAGATAATCATTGATATGGGGCAGGAGAGAATGAAACTAATAAAAAGGCAGTGTATCAAAGTATCGCAGTTAAGCATTAGTCACGTGAGGGCAACTACGCCACAACTCCGGTGTTCTCTAAATGAATCCCCCTCGTCCCATGCTTGATTTATGGACCTGTAAAAACACACGTTGTTTTTAATCTACTGCTGCCTAAATCTGCCCCTCTAATGAAATGTGTGTGTGTGTGTGTGTGTGTGTGTGTGTGTGTGTGTGTGAGATAATGATGTATGGGCTGAGGTCTGATTCTTTGAGCATGAATTTTCTCTCTGATAAATATGCATTCAGTTACACAGACTGATTAAGCTGTAAACCAGTGTGAACTCTGTGTCAAAGCACATACAAACACACACATATACATGTGTACATACACATGCACAGACACACACACACACACATACACACACACACACACACACGCATAAATGCACACAACTTCCCAGAAAATAATGATAGCCGTGCCTGCGGCAGGATTGTTTGGATGCCTGGAGCAGTTCACTGATATCAATTCCATGAGACTGCAGAGGATATCCTATAAACACAAGACAAGGCTCAGAAACACAGCCATATCAGCAAAAGGCATCTTACGGAGTCAAGAATGATGACTTGCAGAGTTCTGCACCAAAATGCTATATAATGATGAACTGGGGGGGGGGGGATTATACATATTTGCAAATGGTAAATACATGGCAATAATTAAATATTTCTGCATGCTTATTGCTCTTTAAAAGGTCACAAAAAACACGATTTCTATCTCCATTATTGTTTGCAATAGAACACTTAAACAGATCAAGTTTAACAGCTCGTTCTTATCACATTCACAACAGCATCATCATAATAGAGAGAGAGAGAGAGAGAGAGAGAGAGAGAGAGAGAGAGAGAGAGAGAGAGAGAGCACTTGACTATAGAGAGCTTTGCGACAGCTATTCTTGATCGGGCTGACATTGAAATATGTGACTTGCAGCGTGAGAATGGATCGTGGCAGCTGTTGACTTATTGTGACGCGCTGGTCTGTTCATTAGAGGACAAACTCTCCGTCCTTCACAGCAAACATAAACTGACACCAGGGTACATGCATGGACACTCTTCTCCTATGGTCCCGCCCTCATAAGCCAAACGCAAACAGACATGGACGTGTCGACCACAAAAAGGCATGCACGTTCACACACACACCAACACACACAACTCTCATTAAGTTCCCAACTCATGTCTGACTACACTCTTGGGTTATGAAAGATGACGAGAGACAGCATCAGACAACGTAAATCTCACAGAGACATCAAACGCAGAATTACATCTAATTAGCCTACTGCATCTCCTATGAACTTTATCATGGGATCTGAGAGCCTGCGCTAATTTCAAACTGTGCTAAAGATGCTAAAAGCGCTCGGGGTAATATCGGATAAATGTTATAGCCTGTTGCCAGATGGTTCCTGCATTCAGCATTACTGTGTTTGCTTGTTTGGCAGACATCAACTAAGCCTCAGTCTATTTGGCTGCAGCTTATTACAACTGGCTCATCTCCTGATTTAAGGCATTACAGTGTGCGCTGGACTTGTCTCTCTGTGGTCAGCACTTCTCAGACTTCAATAAAAACATTCTCTGCTGGCAGAGAGAGAAAGAGAGGGGGAGAAAGAGTGAAAGAGATCCAAGCAACCTCTCACCCCTCTCATCATAAGAAGCCCCGGTCCCAGGGCTATGAGCCCACCTTCAGAGGGGAGAGTGAAGGAGTGAAGGATGAGAGTCTGTCAGGTTCAAACAACAAAGAGGTGCTGCCTTACACATCCTTCCTCCACCTGTCCCCTTCAGTGGCAGTGACATCATTTAAATCATTTAAATCCTCCCCAACATGACCTATGGCAAGTGACCCGTCATTCTAACGCTCACACCTCCATGTGCGACGGCTACCGAACTGCTTATTTAGCAGAAAATACCACCCGCCTAACTATGTGATTTATTCAAAATTATTCCTCCATGGTGCTCCTTCACACAGAGCATTTGCCCATAGTTCACTGTGGTCCAGGCAATTAGGAGCAGGCCACACCTCTTCAGGAGACAGAGCACCTGGCTGTAGCAGACAGACATAAGGAGGTGGAGAGCCGAGTGGCGCACCGCTTTTCACGACGGGCTGGAATAACTAAGCAGAGCTGTGAGGGAGAGTGAGGGAGTGAGGAATGCAAGCCAGGCACTTTAGGATTCATTTAGGTTCCCCATCTCCCTGGTCACTTTATTAGCAGTCTGGGAAGAGTGATGCATGTCCCAAAGCTATGCAAAATGCATAATCAAGCATTTAAATACACACCATGTGGATGGGTGTGTGCAATGTGCAAGCATGTACTTGTGCACACAGATACTTGACTTGTGGAGTGTATCACATAGATGCACAATCACACACACACACGCACACAGACAAAATGCTTACTATTGTAAAACTTCCAAGGTATTCAACTTTTCCACGTTTACACTAACAGTCTATACTACACAAAGCCTCCTTTAGTATTCCCACGAGCTGAATTGTAACAGTCACCTGTGTAATGTAAAGAATTCCTCAATGGTATATTACAGTAAATCCTATCGTCGTTCCAGAGCTTTCTGTGGTTGTTTATTGGAGGAATCAGAGCTGGATATATTTGCGGGGAAAAGGGGTTTCCTCATCAAATTTACATATCTCAATTCCACCCTCATTCCATCCATCTTTTCTGCTCTCTTCAGTACCAAGCCGATGTAGACTGTAGTAGGGAAGTGGGACCTTTATATTCCCAGTCTACAGACAGAATCCAGGTAGGAAGCAAACAAATAAATAAGTAAAAAGAGATGAGAAGGGCTCCCTGGAGAAGTGGATGCATGCTACTAATATGCAAGGAAACAGACCAATTTTCACAATGCCTCATCCTGGAAATAAGGGGGAGCCGCCACTCCCTCAATGATTCAGTGGATGCACCTGAGATTGGAGGAAAAGACTGGGAGAGCAGCGAGAGATGGAAGTGCGAGTGTAATGTCGGTATAGTCTGGGGACAATCTGAAAAGGGGCTGTAGGGCCGCTTAAGTACAAGCGTCGGCATCACCAAAGACAATCTCCAGTGGATTTATCGAAGCTTAATCAGTGGTGTATCAGCAAAACCGCATGCAGAAAAATGTCTTTTGGCTTTGCTTTTAATGAAAGACGGTGCACCATGCGAGGCATTGTAGACCATAAAAAGGTAGTGGTATGCAAGCTTTGATTAAAACAACTGAGAGAAGCTGTTGTTTTGGTGTTCCTTGTTTATTTAAAGCTTATAATGACATGATGCTGAAACATTTTAGGCAGATGGGAAATCAGAAAAATATTCAAAAAGATGCTGAAGTTTCTAATTCCGCAATAAATAACCTAAAAATGACTTGACTATGATCTACTGGGTTCTCTGGCAGCCGAGAGGAATGTTACAGACCTGCTCACTGACCTGGGAAATGGGCTGCAATTTCCTTAATCATTGTGGGAGGGGAAGGGGGAGGGAAGAAAAGGTATGGAATCGAAGGGTGAACAGAGGGGGACAAAAGTCTTTTGAGGGCTTTTTTGAAAGATAGAACAAAAAGAAAGAGAGAGCAAAGAAAAGAGCAGCATCCTGAGGCCCTGGAGGGGGCTGCAACGGGCCAGGTCAGCATGTGTCACTTCCTGTCGGCTTCAGCGGGAGGAGCGTGGCTTGGCATGGTAGCCAGCGGGGGCACAGGGCCTGTCAGACTGACACGCGAGGTTACGCACCGGGCAAACGGACAAATGCAGGCACACATGCATCCACACACACACACACAAGTACACACATGCACCTTACCAGCGCTAACAAGTGTGATTTGGGTTCAAGGTAGATTGTGGTGAAACAGAAGGGGGTGAAAATGCACGGCCACACAAACATGCACACAAACGTGCCTCCTCATACTGCTGTGTTCTGTAAGCAGCAGTGTGTGTGTGTGTGTGTGTGTGTGTGTGTGTGTGTGTGTGTGTCTAAAGGCTAGAATCTGATAACAATGGTTAAGGTAGAGCTTTGTGTTATCGTGGCAAAGGGCTTGAATGTATCCTTTGTCTGATTTTCATATCTAACAGAGGAACTGTCTGCCTGTATGAGTGACCGCTGCTTATCAGCTCTCAGTCCGCCAGTCTCGCTCTGCCTCTCTGGCCTGTGTTAATGTTGCTGTTTGACATTGCAAGCAGCAGGCTTTCTTTTTTTCCTCCCAGCAGCCTCAGTGGACACTGAGCTTTAGCCTAATTGGTTCCAGAGCAGACCCTGACAGAACTCTCCTCAGCGGCACACAGCCATATTAATACCCCCCTGCCACACACACACACACACACACACACACACACACACACACACACACACACACACACACACACACACACACACACACACACACACACACACACACACACACACACACACACACACAGCAATCAGTGACTAGTTCGCTAATTAACGCCTTTACAAAGCATCTCATTAGCATGTGTTATAGGAAGGGGCAGTGGGGGAAATAAGCATTTTGTGTATAAAAAAAAGAAAAAGAAATTACAAAAATAAGACCGTGCCACACGAGTGTGTATGTGTGTGTGTATTGTATTCTACTCAGGGGCCAAGGGCCTTGGTTGGCCCGCTATATCTCAGGGGAGTCTATTACGGCTCTCTAAGGGAGACATTGGAGTCAAAGATAAGCAGAATTTTACAGGCAATCAGGAAAAATAAATCTCTGGCACGCAGGCAACACTTTGGTTGTTAACCAGCAACTTAACCTGCCTGTCCTGTGAGCAGAATAGGAGATGGATAGGTGAGGGTCTGTGGGAAAATAGCATGTACTTTAAATCATAGGGCAGAGGACAAGCGCTGCAGAGCTGAAAGGTTTGCACAGAGGAGTTACCTGAGGGAACATGCCAACAATAAGATGCATCATGGCTTCCACTAAATGTAATGTGTTGTGGTATACATGAATGAAAGGTGTGGACTCTCTAATATCTGCTTTGTCTCTTTTTGGTGCAACACACCCATCTCCTTCTCTCCTTCCATGTCTCCCAGCAGCCGTCTGCTGGTTAATCCCCTCCTGCTTTTACTGTGGCTTCATCACAGCCTGTAAAACCAGCCCCCTTTGAACCCTATAAAAGGCAACTGGCATCAGGCTTATTGTAAAACACAATCATAAGGTAAATGTTTATCCCATCTCCACCACTCTAAACTCCCCTAATGAGCCTGCTGGAGGGGTTTCACCGCGCAGCTCGAATAGACGGAGAGAGAGAAGGAGAGGGAAAAAAAACACATTCTGCACAGATTAGGCCTGCGGTGGAGATGCAGCTGAAGTCCCATCATGGAAACAGTATGTAGCATAAACACAGCAAGAAACTACTTTCATAATGAAACGTCAGCAAAAACAAGCAATTTAATCTCCAAAGTGCCAAACAATCTATATAATGTCAAGCATGAACGTGTTACTTATATGTGAAATGTGTTTCGTACTTATAATCCAGAAATCAAGTGTATTGTTCTGTTTGGTGGGCAGACATTCCTGGCAGTGAACAGTATGATTGGCTGGGAAGGATGAGCCCTCTAACCCTGCACATCCTAACAGCCAGTGGCTGATCTGACCTGCCCATTATCCATCGTTGACCCCGCTATTAGACCCACTGTCGGTACACGACGCTACGCTGGACGCCACCGCCCTGCGCTACCGCTGGGCCATCACTCTCGCCTCTGAACGGCAACGCTTGCCCACACAGACGGAGAGTAAGAGAACAAGAGATTTCAGAGCAACAGTGAGCAGGTAGTTGGAGGTCAGAGGTCCTGTGCAATCGGGACGGCAGTTCCACTCCTGGCAGCCAGAGCGGAACTCTGAGAGGGACCTGGAAGTAGATATGGTGACCTTTTGTACAGAGGACCCCAAAATATACCCTCTTATCAAAATGACCTTAACGCAGGAGCATGGGAAGGCGAGCACATTCCATCCATCATTTTAAAGATTAATCCTCCTCTCTATTCTTCTCCTGAATCTATTAATAATGTCGCCAGAGGGGAGAATTTGCGGCAAAGATTTATTCTGATATTGTGACTTTTATTCATTAGCCTATAACAGGGGGATTCCTAAAGAAGGAAATATGGAGCGAGCTTAGGGCATACTAATTCACTACTCACGCTCTGTTTGAACAATACAGAACTGCATTAACTCAATTATTTAATTCGCTGACGATCTGCATGTGCAACACAAATAGGCTGTAGATCGTCATTTACACTACAGAGGTCACCCATCATTTGATGTGCTGACTCAATTCTATGCAGCTTTCCTTTTTTTGTTAATTCACAAACATTTAACAACATCTTGGGTAATTCCGTGGCAGGTGTGACGCTTGGAAATCAATTTGACGACAAAATCGGGCACTTAGATCGGAGCTTTTCCTCACTCATTTAGACAAAGCTGCTACATTAATAGATCCGTACACTGGATTTTGCACTGTGGAGCAGCACTGACAGCCCCAGGGGCATACTTCAATTAGAGACTTGGGTGAGTTTAAACACTGCAGATCTACTCTCGCTCAAAGGCGTTTGTCTCCCTCTCTCGCTTCCCCTCTTTCCCTCCCTCTGAGCACCTCTCCCTCTCTCTCCCTCTCCCTCCATATCTGCACTAAGCACTCACTCTCCTTCTTCTTCAAGTCCTGCTCTCTGTAATCAACCCAGCGCTAATGGCTTATTCTTTCTGCTCCAGCACCCACATTTCACTTGTTTATTTTCC
Source organism: Chelidonichthys spinosus (assembly GCA_029853015.1). Lineage (NCBI taxonomy): Eukaryota > Metazoa > Chordata > Actinopteri > Perciformes > Triglidae > Chelidonichthys > Chelidonichthys spinosus. Next base: position 9,138,603 of record CM056825.1, on the reverse strand, counting down.
CACACTCGTAAATCTGGGGACACGTCACAAGCTCAGCGATATTAGAGAAATAATCTCAGGTAATTATCAGATGCCTTCTCTCCCTCTTTCCCTCCCTTTAACTCTCTCTCTCTCTCTCTCAGCAGAGACACCCATACATTAGTTTCTTCGCCTTTCCTGGGAAGTGTCCAGGCAGTTAGTGAGAACCTAAAAATAAATACTTCCAACTTTTTCTCTCATTTAGAAAAGGGTTTCGCTTTAATAAGGGAGACCTGAATATGTGCATGATTTAGACACCTGCATCGTATATTTCAAGTCAATGGTGTGTGTGAATTCAAATTGTGTCACTAAAAAAGTCAGGGCAATCATACATTTATGTCAGAGACCTTTGCTATCCAATCAACAATAATAGAAATGTTGAGGTACGGAGTGACCTCAGGAAGAGGAGGGATCTTTCTCCATCCACTACATCACATACTTAAAAGCGTTTCAGGCATCATTTAGTGGTTCTGGAAGGTTCGACTGCCACTTACCCACTCCTGCTGAATGAGGCTAACTGCCTTGCTGGCCCGGGACAGGTTTCGACACGCCAGGATCACATGGGCGCCGTGGAGAGCAAACGACCTGGCTGTCTCAAAGCCTGAGACATGATCAGTGAGACAGACAGACAGACAGACGGAGACACAAAGAGAAAAAAAAAATTGAAAGCGAGCAATGCTTCAAAGATTAGTTTTTTTCTGAAGATAACTTTGATTCTCAGGGGTTGAATCTAATGGGGTGTTGGGGGGGGGAATGATGGTGGGGGTGCAAGTTAAAATCTCTATCAATTTTCCATATAATTTCTTTCATTGAGTAACCCAGTGGTCTAGTAGAGGGAGTTAATAATTTCTCTCTGAAGTGATGAAACTGATTGAATTATTGTGGTTCAAGACTCCTTCGTCTCTTCTTAGATAAAGTTTTGGGATCTGACTGCCGGCTCTCAAGAAGGTATCACAGCTCACACTGGGTAAGGGGAAGGGAGGTCGGTGGTTAATTATGTTGGGAATTATGGGGTGATGGCAGTCATCATGAAAACACAGCTTCTAATAGAGGGAGTGGGATGAACAAGTGAACAGACATGACATTCAAACTGAACCTCGGTGTGATATTTCAGCACATCAAAGTGCCTCCGATAAGGACGCTTCTCCCATGAAACGAGGTCCGCGGATACACACAGAATTTATCAGTGCGAGACTACTTCATGGCTCCATCCAAATCATGTAGTCATGATAAAACTGACAAAAACTGAAGATAGAGGGAGAGAAGTTCATTTCTAAATTACAAGTCTAAATGGGTCATTTTAACCCATAGGTTGAATTAATTTATGACATTTCCGTTTTTTTTCCTTCACTGCGTTTTTTATTTCCTTTGACATTTACTATCCTTCAAAGTTCAACAGCGTCAGAGAAGCCTCACATTTTTCCCCGTCCCACCTCTGCAGTAAATACACACCACAGTCTGACACACAGTGAGCTGACGAACTGACGGGCACCATAACTGATTGTGGCAAAGAGGGTCTGAGAAAGTGTATCAGAAGGTGGATTAATATGAACTGTAATTAGATTATATGTCTTGATCTGATTTTCATTAAGAGCAAAACCGGGAGTCCTAATTGTGAGGAGAGTGTTAAGGACTAATATCTATTAAAACTCAAAATTGGAGTCGGATTGGAAGCCGGCGCTGACAAGTGAAGCATGGAATTAAATTATATGACACCTTATTAGGTGTAATGGAGGGGACTGTGGCTGCGAGCGGAGATCATTTCACTCACAGGAAATGGAAATGAAAATAAAAACAACATGACAGAAAAAAAAAAGGAGCGACTCCCGGAGTAAATATGCACTTTGAAATTGCAGGTGGAGCAGCCGGCTATAGGAGACAAATGTCCCAGAATCATAATGTCTATTTTCACTATAATTTAATCTAAACACTAATAATAAAACTAATAGTAGTGAACTCTCAAATGATAATATAAGATTACAGCATATTTAAAATATACGCAACAGAAACGATCCATAAGCAGCGGCTAAATTTGCAAATCAAAAAAAATAAAAGGAGGATTCCAAACATCATTTAAGAGCTTTTTTTCAGCCTTTATAAATTGGACAAGAGTACTGGCTGCTGGTAAACAACAACACCTCACACTCACTTGTTATGTTTACAAACCATGAAAGTGAAATTAATCGACACCAGTGTTTTCCATAATGGAGAACAAATTAGAATATGGCAGCAACAACAGCAGCAGCAGCACCGGAGCCATGTATTTCCAATGACAAATAACAAGGGCTTGACATTAATTGTGAAATAACGAGAGTGGCGTTGCTGTAACAGAGACTCCACGCCCTCTCACCCATGTTGCCGGTACAGAGGGCCACACTGAAATGAGTTCCTGGTCAGGTGTACAACAACGAGAGTCTGTTTCGGTATTGTACGCTGCTGGTGGAACATGACAAGAGGTCAGACAGGGGTTTCTTTTGCTCTGGCGGATCGACAGACACCATGCGCTGTTTTACAACACACAGGAGGCCTGACTATTATGCTGGGCTGTAATGATCTTTCAGGTTCTTTTGTCTAATTGGACAACGGCTTCTTCTACGGAGTGATGTAAACAGCATTTGCGTGGTCAGAGCATTTTTTTTTTCTATGAAGATAACACGACTCAGATCCTTTGATTGTGCGCTTGTTCAATCTGATGATTCACAACGTAACAAAAATGCAGAAAATGGCTTCGCTATTGTTGAAAATGTGTTTTAGTGTATGTATAAAATGCATAAAAAAATGTGTAAAATGTCCATTAAGCAGTGAATGCTCTTCATGGTACATTAGGATCCTGGCCCTACTGATATCCCCCAATAATGAGTGTGATTTAGTGATTTCACGCTTTGTTTGTCCTCCCTGGGCCGCCGCCCCTCTCTGGATCCCCCTCGTACACAGGTGTATTGGCTCAATGTAATGAGATCATTACCAGCCTCGTCAGTAAACGTGTTTATTTGGCAAACGGAGCTGCCTGCTTCTTCTCTCTCTTGATCTGCATCCAAAGAGGCATTTAACTAAAATAAGCTCCGTAGTACAATTGGGCAAACTGAAGTCAATTCAGATCATTACAGGACCTGTGGGTAAACAGACATGGTTCCCACAATCCCCTTTCGTCAGAGCTCAATTTGTGCTGAGGAAAAAAAAAAGAAAAACAACACGAGAGCAACACAGATCAGGAACACACACCTCCCCACCTGAATGAATTTTTAACTGTTGTGTGTTACATTTCTGAAGCAATGAATAAAATGATAAGTATGTGACTGATAATTAAACTGTTTATATCTGTGTGCCTCTGACTAGTTTAATTTGGTGCATTCGGCCTGATTTGTGCATCAGAATTCATTGTTTAGTTTGGCGTTTATGAATGAGTGGATTTATCGAGGGTGATGTGGATCACGTGCGAGCTGCAGTCTTCCCGGTCTGACGATGCAGCTGCACTGTCCCCTCCTAAATTCTACCCTGAGATCATATCTTATCCCACCTCTTACTCTACAGCCGTGTCTGAAATCCCACAGCGCTGTATTTACTGTCAATCTAATTTGAGTGTCATAATTCAGAGTGTGAAACATACGCACTACATTGTGCACTCAAACATTCCCAAAATGGAATGAAAAACGTAGCATCCGTGGCATGCACGGTAGACTTCCTGCTCCACCATGAAATCCACAATAAACTATGGGAAAGGCTTCCCAAATGGAGCTGTGCTAATACAAGGGAAGGAAAGAAAGAAGGGAAGCGGTCGAATGCAGAAAGGTGAGAGGATGTAGAATGATAACTTTTACACTTTACAATACAGGTGGCATGAAAAATAATAAAAGGTACATTGCAACACATTTCAAGCTCTGCCTCATACATCAAGTGGTCAATGTTGACGTGTTTCTAGAAAGAGATACAGAAAAAAAAGCAGGAAGCAATGTGATAAATGTGTCACGCTCACGCCATAAAAATGTATACATCAAAACAAATGCTGCTTACAATATTGATGAATAATTTAACATGCGAGTTAAACTTTGTGTTATTCATGACACCGAGTGCCTCTGTTTGTGCGCACATTTAGCTAAATAAAGGTTCTTCCTTTTTCTTTGCATTATCACGACTTAATCACACATTTTATAGACGGAAATGTTACAGCTATGTGCCTCAAATGCAAAAATGATGTCATAAGTGTCGAAAATATCAACACAGCTCAATATAAAGTAACATATTGGGTTTATTTTATGTAAGTGAATGAGGGAACAAAGTCAGAAACAAGCAAACTCCTAATAGTCTGAGTGATGAGTGCACCTGTTCCTGCTGCTACTGTGTTTTTCTTGCCCCAAGATGTGAGGAAGCGCAAACCCCCCACTCGTTTCTGACTTTTAAGATCCCCTCTAATTCCCCCCCATTAGTCCAAGAGGAGGGAGATGTCACCCCAAAAGTGGGATGTATGGTTAGTAATTACAGCCCAAGGTTGAGCTGTTCCAGGCGAGAGCACTGGAGTGGTTCTATTACCCCTCCCTGTCCCCTTCTGCCTCCTTCCTACCCCCCCACTGCTGTCACACCATCCATGTAGCCCTATCTAGTACCCCCCAGACCCCCACCCCTTCTCTCTCTCTCTGACCCTCTGTGTCAACCTCCAACTCCCTACACAATCTCTCATCATGGCCTCGCGTCGCACTGGTCACCCCTGTTCCTTCTGCAGCCAGCCTTACCTTACTACCTCTCACACACACACACACACACACACACACACACACGCAGACACACACACACAAACACAGACCGGTAAACTTGACAAACACACACCGAATCACACACATGCACAAAGATAAACACAGATCCCCAACGCCTGCTCATGCACACATATCTCCTGAGCATTGGGGCTATTTTCATCACTGTCATCAAAATCCCCCCCCATCATGTAACTTTCATCCCCTCATCATCCGCAGACTGTAAACTCGATAGGTCTATAAACTACTTGACTACACACAATAACCCAGTACCCTTTTCATTTTTATTTCACCTACAGCCTTTAAGCACATATATGTATTTCATTCTCTCTCTCTAAACACTTCAGTTCTATTATATTAGAGCTGTAATCATTATTGAACCCTTCTGGCCTCCGGCATAATACTCTTTGCGTGATACACCAGTTTGGGTCTGCATAGCAAATTTCACCCAAGGTTAATAAAGTTAAATAATTTGACTAACCAACCATAACTGGTTCTCATTACGTAGCCAATAAACACATTCATCAGAGAGGACATGAAAAGCCCGTTGCAAGAAAAATAAAACTCTCCCCGGATTCCCTCGGTGGCTCGGTTCACAAGCCGACGCAGACGAGACGGAGCAGGACGACGGCCGGCCGCTCCCCCAGCGGACGCACGCACAAAATGCTATCAGACTCCTGAATATCAACACAGATGCACTCTGGATGTCATCTAAACCACACGCAGCCACTCAGAGATGCTCAGAGACACACCGCATGCCACCCTCACCAGGAACATCTTTTTATCCATCTAATTCCTCACATTATGAATAATGCATTTTCCTCCTCACCGAGGCTCGGGTTTAACGCATCGCTGCGCGGGTCTTTAAGGGGGTCCTTATTCATAAACAGCAGCGCAGTAAATACCAGAGCTTTGCAGCCAATTTAATGGCAGTTATGCTTAACAAATCTGCCTCAATCTAATGATCAGCCACAAAGCCAGGCTACGGGTTTAATCTGCACGCGGAGGCTCCCTCAGCTCTGCGACTCACTGAATATGCTTAGAGATCTCTCCATCCAGAGAGAGGAGAGCACCGGCCTGACACTTAATCCTCCCAACACAACACCGGGATCAACACAAACATAGAATGCTGTTAGTCTTTCATGAATAAGAATAACATTCAAAGTCCTAAAACAGTCCTGAGACGATGCGTGGAGTTACTGAAACAATAAGAAACGCTCCTTTCGAAATCCTTGCTATTCCCTGTCTGCTTCTTATTCCAGCATTGACCCCTAAACAACCATACCATGTGGAATTCAGTGCATGCATTTAGATTGAGAAGAGCTTTGCAACTGTTCAATGCTCCAAAACAAGCCACTATCATAAAGGGGGCGGGGCGGGGGGGGTTTTGATAAAGGTTTCGATAAAATATGTCAACATAAAAAGCACTGCAACTGTAGAATAATATAAGTTGTAAGAAGTTATTGAAATAGAAAAACAGTTATTATTAATGACACAGTTGTTCTGTCATATATCAAATGTGCTGTAGTGCAATTAAAATAGACATGGAAGATAGTTGCGTCTACCTGAAAGTGAGACAGAGGGTCAATATGTTATTTCTGACTGCTACTCAACATAGGTTATGCTGACAACATGGCACCAGCTGTAAGAGCCTAAGAGAGTGATGCTGCTCCCAAGGTAGGGGGGGGCACAAATATATGTAGTTACACATGGGTCCCCAAAGAGATGGAGGGGGAAAGGAGAGCAAAATATAAATAGAAGTCATGCCTCAACAGTAAAAGAAATATTGAAGGAAACGATTTAAAAAAATAATAAAATAAATTAAAAGATAAAAAATAAACGATAAAAATAATTTGATTTAAAATGTTTAAAGAATAATTGTGCATTCGGTTTACATTAGGAGAGAAAGTGGGTGCCAGAGAAATCAGGACGATGGCCCTTTTAGGACAAATGTTCCATGGACCCCGGTAAATAACTTGAGAGTTAGTTGATCGGAGGCGAATTAGAGCCAGAGCAGGAGTGTGTAATGGGGATGGATAGGAGGCTCAGGCCTGGGTCAAAGCCGCTTAGGAATCAATGCAGGGGTACAGGTGTACAACCACAGGTCTATAAGAGTAGGAAAACCTTTAGAGAGACGGGGGAGAGAGAGGGAGAGAAGTAGAAATACAGGGGGAAAGAAACCGTAATCATTCATTTCCATTATCACAATTAAAAACACCTTTCAGGTTGCTACTGGTTTTTCATTTGCAAAAGAAAGCAGAGAGACGAAGACTAATGTTGTGAACCGAGCGCAGTGATCACACTGGCAAGACAAACCCGCACGACCGTCTCTCCTCCCGGCACCATTGCAATGGAGCCTGGAGGCTGGTCACAAAACCAGACACGATGACATTTTCACGCATAAATAAACTCATATATGTGCTTTTCATGTTCACGTGCATTAAGAGCTAAATCAAAGAGCCGAGATGTAAATTTGCTAATTAAATAATATTCCACCATTACTAATAAAAATGTCACATTTCCTGTGGAGGGAAATAAGCACTGAAGAAAATGGAAATAGCCTTGACACTTGGATTAAAACACTATTGATGTCATTAAAATGCTAAGTGGGTCCAACCAATTGGCATAACCACATTTCACTAGTGGAATGTCAAAGGAGCACACGAGTAGTAGCAATTACTATTAGAATGCTGTTAATTATGGGTGCTGCATATTTAATATGTGGTAGAGTAAAACAAAGGTTATGTTAATATGGGTTTATTAAGCATTCACACACTATAAAAATATCTGTGTGTTGTACTATTTGATGCATTCTTTTTGAGAAAAGCTGCTATTTTCAGACGAAGAAATTGTCATTAACTAAATACATCGCAACAAATCTTAAATGTGGATTATCTTTTTCATTATATAGTTTTTAAACTGAGGCAAAAATCCGGCACATGTGAAGCACTTAATACGATAACATTTTAATACCCCAACAGCAGGGACATCATGGACCTCCTGTGCCCTCTTGTGGTGAGAATGATTTGGAACTTTCTCCATCCTCACTATATAATTATGTTTTAGCTCCTTAAATGGAAAAAAATAATAATTGTGTCTCAGAGAGGCTCGTTATGTTGACAGTGTGGTTTTATCTTTTCCCTTCTCCAATATTCTCTAGGATAATGATGGAGTAGTAGTGGCTGGCAGAAAAGGTCATTTAAGATTGAATTATTTTTTTAATTTTATTTAGAATTCAAACATCTCCTTTACATTTGATGATTTCTTTGTCAATTTTCTGCAACAAAGAAATCACAGCAGAATGAATTGCTGTCTTCATGCCGGTGCAAGTTAAACTCCATAGAAGGATAACTGAAGTATTTTTGATATTTTTGTTGCTTTACATTACATGTATTTTGTTCTATATAAATCTTCTTATTTTCCATTCCATGTAGCCTTGGCCCAAACAATTGTTGAATTTGTATTGTCTGAATGTTCAGTGATTGTGGTCTAATTTCTACACTGCATAAACAGCCTAAAAAAGACTTGAGGCAATGTCCAGCATGTTGTAAAAACAAAACTGAACCATATTTAAAAGGAGCATACTGTGTATTTGTGTTTGTATGCTGTATAACATTGAACTGTTTTAGTGATGCAACTTGAAATCACACAAAAATGTCTCAAGGACAATAACGTTTGGATTTGTATTATTTCTACATGATGAATCCTTTCATATTTACAGATTTACAGAAAGATGGATGGCAGGACATCGGGGTCAGGAAGGCATTTAGGTTCACAAGCTCAGAGAAGGTCCCCAAGCTGCTGTAAATCTATGCACTACAGTGCTGCATCTCTTAATACACAGACAGCAATTACAGTGATGTGACTTTCCTTGGGCCAAAGAATTTGAATATAAAGACAATTAACGATTTTATGTTTATTTGATTTCCCTCATGCTGTCATTATCTATCCCGGACAGAGCAGCAAGTCTGGATAAATGGCCACTGCTTGTTAATTTAAGCTAAAGGAAAGAGGAAATGCATTTGTTTTCAGACCATTATATAGTGAGCAATGCATTCGCTGGGTACAAATGGACACCATTCATTACAGTTAACAATGACATCGAATTCAGCCCAGCTAATGAACTTCAATACAATCATGTTCAGTATTAACCAGTGATTTGTTGAGTCTAAGTGTATCATTTTGGAGGCTAATGTTGATGAATGTCTGGTTGTGGAGAGATGGGGGACTTGCAGAGGGGTTCTTATCAGCACCCTTCTATTACAGCGTAGTACCACAGCACCATCTAGTGGCATCATCATAGAAACACACTTCACTACACACAGATATAATAAAACATATTTGATTGGCAAAAGTGATTCTATGAAGCTCACCGATGCCAGAGTTGCCTCCAGTAATGAGGACGACCTTGTCAGAGAGATCCCGACCCTGCAGGATCTCGAGAGCAGCGGTGTTTCCATCGTACCGCTTTGGCTTCACCACCACATCTTCTACTGTAAATGCCTGACGCGGGTCAAAGTACGTGGTCCGCTTGTTAATGTGGCTGGAAATGACAGAGGAAACAGGATGTTATAAAGAAAATTGTATCCCATATCTGTACAGTCTAGCAAATCATGTGAGACAGAATTAGTCCGACCGATGTTGGATTTTGGGGGGCATTTCCGATATTATGAACAAATCTCAATATTGATATATATATCGGCTGACATCCATATTTCATAAATAAATTAATTTAAAAAGTAAATATATATATATAATTATATATATAAACCAATGGTTGTCTGTCTCTACATGTCAGCCCTGCGATAGACTGGCGTCCTGTCCAGGTGTACCCCGCCTTCGCCCAATGACAGCTGGGATCGGCTCCAGCCCCCCCGTGACCCTAAATACAGGATAAGCGGTAGAAAATGGATGGATGGATGGATATATATAAACCATATTTGCTCATGTCGGCTGGAGTATGGGCTGACGCCAATGTTGGTTAACATAGGCCCATTAAATCAGCCGACTCCTAACTCGGTCATGCTCAAAACAAAAGCTTCTACTTCTTTTTTTTTTTACTTTATTTAGAACAAAACAGGGACGAAATATACAAAAGATAAAGACAGGCAAACATCAATGGTGAAAATGGAATTGCAGCAACCAAACATGAACATGAAATAATAATAAAAATCAAAAAAGCATGAATAAAAATGAAAAGTCAAAAGGAAAAATAAAGAAAAAGTGAGCATTCCTGTTCTTTTTTCCATGACCTTTAGTGACCTGTAATAGTTGACAACGTTGTACATGAACACTGTGAAAGAGGGAGAGCCCCCATTCCGTTTAGTATGAATATGGTATTAACTCAGTATATTCAAGAACTATCAGAAATGTTCATATCCAAATGGTCCACAAAGTAAATAATATCATTGCGGGCAAATGGAGATATGTCGTCCCAAAATAAGCTTATTGGTTTCCTCTGTTAAATCATGTACTTACTCAACATAAACCAGCTGTCCTTTTTCATCAGTTTCTTGCTCCCAACCATACGGTAAATCTGTGGGGGGAAAACAGACATAATTTTCCTTTGATAGGCGGAATGTAAGAACAAAATGCATATATTTGCTGCTGGGGAGGGTCACATAATAAAAATAAAGACGTATTCAAATAGGCACTTTCACACAAATAGATACTTAAAACAAGATACAAGGCAGCTGTCAAATTCAATGATTGTAAAGATAGATGTCGAACACGTGTGACCCTCAAATACATAAAAATACATGAGAGACCCTGAAAAACTATAATATAACCAACCTCCTGCACAACGTTTTTTCTTCCCTGTCTTGGGATGTTCCCACTGCGTCTTCATCGCATCGTGGCTGTTGGTTCACAGAGACAAAAGAATTTGGGAAAAATTAACCCTGGCCTTCCTCACTTCATTTATTTATCCATATACTGTGATGTATGTCACGTTAATGTGCCAGATTTAGACTAAAGCCTTTGGTAAAAACATTTACATATAGTTTATAGCATTAAATTAAACACAGCCAAATCAAATCTGTTATAGAAAAGGTAGGCATAACCATAATAGCAGACAAGACTAAATATTACAAATGACTACAAAAAAGTTCAGAATCAAGAACATGACACATACACATTCATATAACAAAAAAGCAATGTTAAAAATCACTTTACTAATGGTAATGCATCACAATAATTCTAACATATCAAAGATAGAAATTAAAGAGCAGGATAATGCCATGTTGGTACTGTCTCTGAGCTACAATGCTGCAGCTGCTACAACTACAGCATGATTCGTGGTAACAGAGTCTTATGAGAACATTTCATAGTAAATATCTTTCCAAATTCGCACAAAATCCACCATAGCGTGAGCTCACAGACTTCTAATGACTCATTCAAAATCAGAGTTCATCTAAACTGGTGGCTAGCTAGTAAGCTGTGTCGGCCACATGGAGCTAGTGACACTGACATGATCCTTTGGTTGTGAACGAGGCTACGGCTAAACTCCGGAATACGGACATACTTGGTGTTGACAAATAAGATGAGAGATTCTACTCACTTCGCATAGTAGACCCAGCCATCTTTCGTGGACCTCTCTTCCCATCCGGGAGGTAACTCGTCCTCGCTGTCTGTATCGTCCATTCCTGCGTATTTCAGAGCTGCCATGACTGAATGTTGTTTTGGGTTGTTTTATTTCGCGTGTACGACGACACTACAAACACAAAACCAGCGAGGAATAATGAGGCCAACTGTCAGACAATTAGCAACACAGCGTTTTCCCGGCACTTCCGCAACAACACAGAGTGACGCGGCCCGAACTGCCTGCTGGGAAATTGAGGCGTGCGCAGTGCGGTCTTTGAATATTTGAAACCGTCATTGCTATGGCAAAGATATCACCATATTAATGTTGTAATGTTTGGACATAAGAGGTCCAAATACGATTGAACTTATCTCCAAATATTATAGACGTAAATTTTTTTGTAAAATTTAAAGTATGTTTAAGTCATAATTCAGAGAAAATAAATGATCTGTTTTCTCATAATTCTGAGAAAAAAAGTCAGAATTCTGATTATAAAACACTTTAGAACTACGATATGTATTACAAATATTATATTAAACATTAGCTTAACACGTAATTAAATTGGGAGATACAAGAATATCTATGTAACTAATAGTCTGTCATCACATTTTTATTAGCAGCTCTTGTTATGACCTTTAATGTTTCTCTTTTAGGAATGTTTACAGATGCAATTGACAGTTAACGCTGATACATTGTGGAAGATAGGTCTCTGGCCACGCCATTTTTTTGTCTGGAATTTACACACGTCAGATGTAATTCCATTCCCTGGCCATGACAGCTGATCTACGGCTATTTGAAGTTTAGTTTGGCTGTAAGACAGAAACTTGCAGCCATGGTTGCAGCCGTTAAGGCCACATAAGTGCATACAAAGAAGCTTGATTCAGTCCCTGCTTGCAACTTTCCCTCTCACAAATTATCAAGTGCATTGTTACAGAGAGGCTGCTCTGCACACTTGGCCACTTTCTTCTGTTCACTTGAGCCACTCCTTTTTATTAACAGTGATTCATCTGATTGATTTCAGAGGGAAATGTTTTACAACAATACATTTATCTGACAGCGCCAATTACTAGTTGTTAAATTAAGATTTACTTTTTTTTTTTTTAATACATGACGCTGAGATTATAAAATACAATGTATTTATAGATTTAACTACCCATAGTCGAATTCAAATTAGCATCACAAAATCAGTAATAATAATCAAATGTTACACTGATAGAGACCATTCTTCTGCATTATCAGTAATTTGCTGTATTTTTACCAGAGTAAGATATAGAATGCATCATTTTGTAGAATTAAACGGTGATGTTGTTTTAAACAGTGGATACTTGGCCAATGTGCTGTAGAGACCTATTTGACTTCTATGAGAAGATGTGGAGGATTTAAGATCTAGAAAACCTGAGTGTGTTGATTCAACTTGGTGTCACAATCGGTCCATCTTTGTAGATGTCATTCATATAAACATTTAGATTTAATGCACACATAACGACAACAATAAAAGCCATGCAATGCACTAACATGACATTTCCTCTATGGTCTAAAACGCAACCACTGCGCATGCCCCTAGGCAGTAGAAAGGGGGAGGGGCTAGGAGGTGGGCCGACCAACTGTAGACAAGTGTGTGGTGTGTGTGTGTGTGTGTGTGTTGTGTGTGTGTGTGTGTGTGTTCGTCTCAACGTAGCACGAAATGTGTCTCCTCTCAGCAAAGACACACAGACTAACGGGAGACGTGCTACTTAACGGTTTTATATATATATTGAAAGTTTTGTTGTTTTTGTCGCCTAAAGATTGTGTAGATGTTGTACTCAGTATATTAAATAAACATTCCGATTGTTAAACGCTAAATTTATTGGCAAAGAGCTGCCGACTTCGTTTCTACTAAAGAGTGTCCGCTTCCCCTCCCCTCGATGAAGCGCTGCGATGCCCTCTGATTTTATATCCCTCCTTAGCTCGGATCTCGACCTCAATTCCCCCAAGTCTCTATACTCAAAAGGTAAGATCTATTTTTACTAAATAAAGGCTACCACGAAGTCAACAAACATGCGTGTGCCGGTCTAATCGGACGTATTATGAAGGTCTTGATGGCTCACGTTAAGCTGCTAGCTAGCAGTAGTTAGCTTCTTTTCTGCTGCTAGCCAACCTAGCTAGCAGTTGGTTAGCTGCGCTGGGCTTGTGCGTTGGCGTGTACCTGGTTGGTTAGCAGTCTGTGTCACATGCGTGGAGGACCATGATACGCTAGGATGCGCGTCTAATTATAGATGCGCCGAGATCCTATCATTGTGATTCGATTTGTCGTTATTTCGTGGGCTGGTCTGGTGGCTAACATCAGGTTAGGTGCGTTATATTGGCTAGCAACAGCGACGTGAGGTTGCTTTCCATTCACATTGTTTAACGTACTAAAGACTCTGCAGAGGTGTGTGTGTGTGTGTGTGTGTGTGTGTGTGTGTGTGTGTGTTTTACTACAGCGAGAGAAGGACTACATGTACATGCGTGTAGGTTTGTGTGTCACCCTTGTTTAGTTTGTGTTGGGTGACAGTCCCTCTGTTGTTTTGGTTTGTGGCTGGAATTAAAGCCAGAGGTGTCCTCCTCACATCCTCTGAAAGAGACCATGAAAGAATGCAGTTCCGGGCTCATGAAAGCCCAGGGCTCAGTCTCCCTGTCAGCAAATGAGGGGTGCTGCCACTGGGGCCACAAGTGCCCACACTTAATCTACAATAAGCTTTGGACACATGCCACACAACTGTTATTTTATTATTGGGAGGGTGTTGCGACATCAGTCAGGAACTCGACTTTAAACTCGGGTTGGGATCAAACTGGTTAGTGGATTTGATTTGACTGCCTCCCTGTTAACAAAGGTATTATTTTCATAGGTAAGGAAACAGCGTATCTGCTATTCAGCACTGGCAGTAGCATCTACCATGCTGTTACTTATTGATGAGCAAGCTTTGTGTGTTTGTTTTTTACTGCTCTTAAAGTGGTAACCCGAGACACACAGATTTATCCATTTTGATTGGACACTGTTGGACAGCAGCTCTGTTATTTCAGTGGGTCTTCGATATTTGTCCACATCTTGATGGTTAACAAATAGCATGTAAACCAAATCCAATCTTTACCTGCCTGCTGTCGGACCTGCTGTTCTCACATCTGTCTAGCTGCTATGTATAGGGTACTCATGAGGCAGCAGTGCGCTGCTATGTGACCCTGAAATGTTCAGTTGAGCCTGCCATATGGTCACAGTGTATCACATGATGACTGTTTATTTATATCTCCGCAGTGTTGTGGTCAAGGTAGCAGAGATGCTCATCAACGATCTAGTCGGCGACCTCATGTATGTCAGGCTGTAAGTGAGAGAAGGGACAGCTGGCCAAGTTGCCTTTTGGCCTGCCAGTATACATTGCACTATTAAGGGTAAATCCCATTTCTCTTTTCTATCTCTACCCCTTGCCCCTTGAGACGGAGTGTGCCTCTGAGAAATCTCTGTTTAAAGGGGTTTATAGCCCTACCACTTCCCCCTAACCCTCCGTCCTAACGGGAATTGGGACACTCCTAGCCCTACACGTGAACGCGCAAAACGGAGGGGTAGGGCCAAATGGTAGGGTCAAGGGGTGAAATGGGATTCAGCCTAAGTGTAAAAGTGGTCTCCAATTATTATTATTTTTGCCTCAAGATCAAAAACCTCAGCAACAACCCGAACCTTGAATTAGAAAATTAGTAATTTAGTAACTATCTGCATGTCAGGTGTTTTATTTACCTACTTATTTCCCCATTCTGACCCTACCACGTCTCAAATAAACACTCATACAAATCTGTATTCATTGTGCCATATTTTCATTGCAGATAATTCTTAATGCATCTCAATTATTATATTTTTCTCTGCTATATGCTGTATACATTCACTGCAACATATTTTATTTACAGATGTTCATGTTTTTACACTACACAACTAACAATATCTTCCAATATTGTAAAATATTCAATAAAAGAACAAAAAAAGTTTTTTCTCCAACTTCAAGTTGAAATTGAACGGGATTTTGCATACTTTAGTTTGTTTTATTGTAGAAATATTTTGACACAGGTTGGATATTATCATATCCTGCTCTCTTTTTCAAATGCTTTCTCTGAGATTCAGTGTGAGAAACATTAGCTGTAGCATCAGTGTGTGTGCTTAGAGTCCATTGTGTGAGACTAATGTGAATATGCATTGAATAACAATATAGTGTACAATAAGATAATAAAATTTGTGTACAATGAAAACAAGCCTGTGAATACTCAAATTCATCAGTTAAACATGAAATTTGAGTTTATTTTTGTTCTGTCCTGTTATGATTATTTAATTGTGCCTGAACTGAATGTGTTCATTCCGGTGCACGAATCCATTAGGCTCCATTTACTGTCAGTCACCTGAGACATATGAGAAGAAATGAAAGTGCCCTCTGGATACAAGCCTTAAAAGCAAGCTACTTCATAACTTTTATTGACACATCAACATCATCCACTGCACCTTTGTAAGCTTGTGGTTAAGTTCAGGCTGTGACTACCACAAAGCTTGTGTTTTAGAAAGGTCAAATGACATGGCTTGCATCACTGTATCTTCCATGGAAATGTAAGATAGATGTTCATGGTAGTAAGTGGGTTATATCTTAAGTTGGAACCTGTGATCTGGTTTATTTATTCATCAGATCTACTTAAGCAGACGAATAAAGAACCAACTAGAATATCAAGCCATTCGTTTTCAGTATAATGCTGCTTCAGGGTAAACAGAGATGGTGCACACATCCAAAAATGGCATTCTTTGTGTGCAGTGAGTAGCTCTTTTGTCTGTACTCTGGTCTGAGCATATCGTTACGAGTTCAAGAGTGTAATTAAAGGAGCCATTATCGGGCACTGAGACACACTGTCGGTCTGCATACTTTTTTCATTTGCAACAAAAACATAGCCAGCATGTATTGTCTATTCATCTATCATCCCCCATCTTAGCCCCAAGCCAGCTGCAAAGAATATAAATGGACTGGTGACCTTGCCATTTGGCAAAACCTTTAAGGCATGTGTAATGTGAGCAGTGCATAACTTTGAGATGAGGTAATTTAATTGTTCTAAGTGTAGGTTTAACTCCCCCCTGGCTGGCCAGTGTGTTGCAGCCTTCTTTTTTAGGCATACTTTGGTCCTGTAGAGCTCACATGAACGTGTACAGATGCCATCTGTCTTCTATAAACACAAGTGAAGACCAACACAGAATACCCTCATTATTATTAGTGCCCAGTATTCAATTGGGAACAGTGGGGAGTTAAGCTTAATATCTCTTTTCAACTGAGGTTTGGGAGTCAACACTTGCGTTATATTTTCTCTTTGTAAGTAACACTTTCTTTAGTTTCCTCAGTTACATGGTTCACAGTAATGCCAGTTTATCAGAAATCATATTGTGTGTGGTGGCCCAGAGGAAGTACCTTATTCTTAATAATAAGAGAAGGGAAATTAAGGAACTTTGATAGTGTTGAATGATTTCATGTTGATGGAAAAGCTGCATCAAAGCTAAACCATGAAGTTTTTTGCTTCATGTTTTTTCATTGTCAGGGTATTCAATTGTATGCAATTCAAAACCTCACCACTATATGCCACTAATCCTAAACACAAAGTACCAATTATAAGCATCAAAATATTCTTAAAGCACTAAAAGTAAATGTATACTCATTATGCAGAATCAATCATTGAACTATATATTCACAATAGGCCTCTATCATGGGATTTCAATGACTGACGCATTCATGTGTTCATCGCTTTAATGTTGGAGGAGCTTGTTTTAACTACTCTCATTCAATAATAACCCATGATAGTTTATTAGGTGATTCATATTTTGTATTGAGAATATGATTCTGAAAAGTTGCCATACTAGAAACTAATAATGTCAGATAAATGTAATGAAGTAAATATAATATATATATAATATTTATAATAATATTTTCCTCTGAGATCTAGTGGAGTAGAATTATAAAGTTATGGAAATACTCAAAATTGCACTCAAGTTCAGTCTTTGAGCAGCCTTAATGTATTCCGCCACCACTAAAAGGGCACAAAATTGTTTAAAAGAGTACAAAGTTATTCATAGATCCAGCCTCTTAAGTTTGCTCTCAAGGTGCACTGGATTGATTCATGGTGGATTGATTCATTCTTTACAATGTACCAGACTGTCTCTGCGGGAGCTTGCCCCCGGACACCCCTGGAGGGTCTGAGGTCCACCCACCATAGTCTCGCAAAATCCTGTCGGAAACGCTGCACATACAAACACTGTTTTTCCTACTGTTCCCTCCCCGTCCAGGCTGACGGGTGAGTGAAGTCAAAGGGCTGAATGAAACAGTCTATGTTAAACAACGTTAGCTTGGATTGATTATTAGTCTTATGTATTTAAGATAAGTAGACTAAATATTACATGTAACTATAATAAACCTGTGAGTGAATATGTAAACAAAAAAAGGCCTCAGAGTGTTGTGGCCAATGTGCTTGATAAGCTTCATGGGAGTTTTTCTTCCATATTGACACTGCACATACTGATCTTTGAACATTCATTTTGGCAGGTTTCCCATCAGTGAGAGTGTTTTAAACAAACTAAAACTATGAATTCAGCCTTTGGGGTAAATCCTGTATGCAGGTAAGAAATGTGTAGCAGAAACTATTGATTCATTGAAAATAAAATCTCAATTTTAAGTGTATGCTTGTGCTGCTTTGCCCTGTGATCCGCAAGCACTCGGGTAGAGCGAGTGACTGGCATGCATGCCTGTTTCAGACCAGCACAGTGACACAGTGTAACCCAGCGTAGGCTCCTTTTGATCCGGCCAATGCTTGGAATCCAACCTCGGTGGGAAGATGACCAGCTCCGTTAACGGTCATTTCTGTTCTCTTTGTTATGCAATGTAATTCTGTGTTTTGGAAGGGTTGTTTATGTAATAATACACGGTGGCAGATGAAGTCTGCGAATGGTGCCGACATTTGTTTGTACGTGAATGCTCTTCGCTGCATACGAGTGGGCTCCTGGCAGGTCGAACATGCGCTCGGTTATAGACTCGCATCCTACACACATCTCCTGTGTGAAAGGGGCAGTAGTCGAGACTGAGGTCATGCGGGGTTGTCTGTGATGCAACCATGCACAAAGACTCTCTCTTCACGCCATGAACAAAGCGCGACAGACACAGATGGAAGGTTATCGGGAGGATCATGCACACTTCGCTATTTGCTTCAAGACCACATTCAAGTTTATTATGAGCTGTTGTCTAAGACACATATGTTAGACATCTTTTGTTTGGCACTCTATATTAAAAGTTGTGCAAACACACATTTTTCACAGCAAACTCTGTGAATTGGGTTCTCATGACTCAGTCTATTTTTAGATAGAAACATTGCTGATGGATTTTTAAAATGTGATTTTATGGCATTGAAGCACCACAGACCTAATGCCATTCGGCTAAGCTGTAATGGGATTTGCTGCAGGCCCTCTGGATGGATAAACACGTTTTTGTATTGAAATTTGAAGGAACTGTCCCTTAAAGGACATATTAGCTATAGATAAGTCATGGAGCGTGGAGTTGACCTCGTTGCTTTTTGCCTGTCTGTGTGAACTTGAGTACTGTGTAAATCCTTGTGGAAACCTTTGGGATGTTGTGTGGTTACTTTAAAGCATTCTTGACGTCACAGAAGTGCGAGGTCATGTGTCTTTTCAGTTTCACCATTCTGCTGGTGTTAAGTATCAGATGACTACTACACATGCTGGGTGCCACTGATGCACAGCTGAAATGTCCATGTGAGGGTGTTGATGGCTCCCTGTCTCTTAGCAACCAAATTGTCTAATCATGTGTTTATCTGCCATTGAATGTGGCTTATTCCACTCTGCAGTGGTTGCTTATAGTCTACTAAGAATCTCCTTACTATTAAATATCAAGGAATGTCTCTGTGGGTCTCATTACACTACACCCATGGGAGGCTAATTGAGATCATCATAAGAGCATAAGCATGTGTCGTTAGTGCTGACAGCAGAGTAGTTTCTATATGTGGGGTAACTGATCATGACAACCATTCCAGGATTACATCCACTAATTTGAAAAGGAAAGCACAACCTGAGTGAGATACAGCTTGTTTTGTCATTACCACCAGTATTGCATCAGAGTTAAATTACATTTGAATTTGGCAGCATAAGATTTAGCGAAGAAAATGCATCGACTGTATTTCAAAACAGAAGTTGGGTCTTTTTTTAATTTAATTCAGTACAGTCTGGACATTGGAGCCAGTGACCAGCTGTCATTAGTGGTACTGCATCTTAAGGGAATTCTGCTCTGGGTTCAGTTTTAGGTCAATGATTTTTATATTTCAGTGGGCTCCAATTCTGAATCGGCTTAAGGTAGAACTTCTGAACTCAGAGAAAATGAACTTGTAAAGAGTGGACAACCTTTTATAGCTACTTGTTCCTGTAATAAAAATAAATCAGATATCTGTTTTTCAGAACTAATTTATCTTCTCCTGCTCATCCTTTATGACAGAGTCAGTATATGACCTCCTCCCCAAAGAGCTCCAGCTCCAGCCGTCGTCCACCCAGACAGACTCGCCCACCATGAGCCAGAAGAGTGGGGGAGAGGCGGGACCTCCCCCCTCTGCCGCCTTGGCCTCAGGTGAGCTATGTGCTAAGTCCATGATAACCATGACCTGGGATCAGTTTCCCCTTGCCAAATCATTCCCCAACCATGGTGAAGAAACTCATATGGCTTCGTGTCACTGTCTGGGGGCAACTTCACCCTTTCACCCGTTTCTGAGACGATATATTTGTGACTGTTTGAGCTAGTATAGTATATTTTGAGTGAAGGTGCTTTAATATTGCTAGCATAGCAAGGCACGATCATAGTAGATCTCAGTTGGGTATATCGGGGCTTTCCTTGAGGCTAGGGTGGTACCCATGGGCAGGGTTGGGACAGCATGTTGGTACCTGATTTTTAGAGTTGGACTGTATTTGAATATATTTGAGGATTTTCAGTTTTGCCATTATCAAGCTGCAGTGAATATCTGCTGTGTCATTGTTTCAGTTAGTCCTGTCTGTTGGCTTATTTGAAATCTGGTGTTAGGTGACCCTTTTAGATACTCAATTAAAAACCTTGCAGCAATATGGGAAACTGCATTGCTTACATTTATTCCGTATATTGGGGCTTTGATATTCACCCCAACTGCAATTAGTACTTGCAGCTGTTCACCAGTTCACTTTAAACTGACTGCCTGGTGAAGATACATTACACAAATGCTGATCCAACTGACCTATATCTAGCTAGCGGCTGTGTCTAAGTTAAGAATCTCAATGGCTTTCGTGTAATGGAAGTCATCCACTCTTTTCCTGGAAAGCTTTGCTCTGAATAACAGCTGCGAGAAATGGCAAGTTTGCATTAATGGCATGCTAACATAGTGTTGTTCTTTCTCATTTCACTCATTTTTTCAGCACTTTGTTTCCACTGTGATGCCTGTGCTTAATGCTTTCTTTTCACTGCTTCTTTTTAGGCAGTTAAAAATATATTCAGGTGGTCCAGCTTTAGAGATGCAGCAAAACCCCATGCAGCATAACCATGACCGCTAATCCAAATACTGTCCTTTGGCTTAAACGTAATCTCAGACATCCCTCATGTTTTGACATTATGTTGTGTTCCACGGTCTGTGTATTTGAATCTCTGAAGGTGTCCGTAGTTTTTTTTAGAAGTTTTGTTATCAAATATTTTGCCACACATGCCACATTTCATTTCTATGCACATTGCCATTTACACACACTCATACAACAGTTGGTCATCAGATGATTATTCTACTCCTGCAGAATAGAAATAGTCCGCTGACATTGTCAGGAATTATGAAGGTTCTGTCTCTTTATGAAACAGTGAAGTTGCCCCTAGCGATCGTTAGACTGTCTTTTAAATATTATTTAGCAAACCAAAGGAATATGGTCTGAACTTGGATCATGGTTCAGGGCAGTCAGCATCAGCTAAAACTCTGAAGGATTCTAGTCTTGAGTTTCATCTAGAGAGCAAACTAACTGGTCAACAGTGTTGGAGAGAGCGCTTTTGTTAACGCTACCTTTTAACTCTCCCATCTGACCCAGCTGCCCCAAAGCAGTGCTGATCAAAAGCATGACTACTGTAATGTCCGTCAGAACATCATTAACCAAATACACATGCTTCAAAATGTCTATCAATGATCAACTTCAGAAGTTACTCCTTCTTCAGTATATTAATTCATCCAATTTACTGATTGACAGAAGTTGAATCTTGAATGATCAGCTCTCTTGTTGCTCATTGGCTGTCTCGTTTTTATTGCAGGAAGTTCCCTCTGAGGCAGGGAGTGTCTGCATATAAAATGGTCTGCAGTTCACTGCTCCATAGGTCAGAGGCTTGTTTATTCTGTCTCCATGGCTACGCTCAGTCCCAACCAAATCTTCCAATTGGCATGCGCAAAATACTGTTTACTACTGAATGCACATTGCACAAACTGTACTGTAACCCTGGCAACCCTGGCAAATTTAATTTGGTGCCACATTACCAGCTTGCAAATTTGGCTGTACAACAAAGATTGACCAGATTTTGTTATGTTTCTTTCTGGCAATGTGTATGTAAGAATTTGTAGCTTGCTTTTGTTTTTGTAAACAAAGCATGTCAGTTTTGTCACATTGATTTTAATTGCGAAAGGTTTTGTAGGAATCAAAACATTGTGGGACCTTTAGTACCCTTCTCAACTTTAACTTCATAACATTTGATCAGTGCTTGACAGCTCTTGCATGCACAGTGAGAGCATATAACCCACAACAGTCTGTTGAAATTAGAGTTGGGAAGAGGGGAAATCAATACAAATCATGCACAAATTCAGCTGCTTGAATGGGACTGCTAGCCTGCACTGTGTTGAACATCTGTACTAACTGATTAATCTGTGTATATACTACTACAGATGCCACCTCTTCCACCTCCAGCCCGTCTGCCTCTTCCTCCTTGGCCATGGGAGCCCCAGCCACTGGCTCCTCTCCCTCATCCTCAGACCATCTCAAGGTTCCCCAGCATCTCCACTCAACTGGAGGGGATGGAGCTGGAGCTGCAGAGATTCCAGGTATGGAGGGTGCTGTATCTGCCCCCAGCAGAGGCAACAGTGGAGCAAACACTTCACCAGGAGACATAGGGTCAGGAGCGATGTCAGGGCTAGCAGTCCAGCAGCCTCAGAACACCCCATCAAAACGGAGGCCTGTGTTGAGCATATCCCCGCCACCAGAGGACCTATTTGACGACAGCCAGATGTCTTGCCAGGAGGAGCCTGCCGTGTCTGCTCCAACAGGTCCAGACTCGGAGCATAGCAGCAGCATGTGGGCTGATGACTCGGTCTCCAACTTCAGCTTGATCAGCA
This sequence comes from Chelidonichthys spinosus, assembly GCA_029853015.1. Taxonomy (NCBI): domain Eukaryota; kingdom Metazoa; phylum Chordata; class Actinopteri; order Perciformes; family Triglidae; genus Chelidonichthys; species Chelidonichthys spinosus. The sequence goes on along the minus strand of CM056825.1, from coordinate 9,115,866 downwards.
CCGTCTCCTACAACGATAACACAGAGGTGCCACGCAAGTCTAGGAAACGCACCCCTCGCCAACGGCCTGGGCCCAAACCTACTCCTCCAGAGGACAGCATGGATGTGTTTGATGCTGACAGTGCCAAGGCCCCTCACTTTGTACTATCCCAGCTAGGCACAGACAAGACCAGTCCCGTAGCCAGGTGGGGTGACCCTTGTCCAATGCACATTGTGTCAGCATTTTAACTCGGTGCCTCAGTCACTCTGTAGGAATACAATGCCATTTAATTGAGTTTATTCTGGGGTTATTGAAGTCATATTAATGTTAATGATTTTTTTTCTTTGCCCTGCAGCTCTCTTGAGTCAGGAACTGCAGTGAAGGGTGGGTCACTGTCCACTCAATTCCCCCAGAGGAGTGATGGGAAAGAGCTAAAGATCATAGTGCAGCCGGAGACCCAGCACAGAGCTCGCTATCTGACCGAGGGCAGCAGAGGTTCTGTCAAAGACCGCACACAGCAGGGATTCCCCACTGTCAAGGTTTGACAAAGGAGGCCATCGGCTGCTTCTATTAACACCTTAAATGGAAGTAACTGAATACAGCCAAAAATACATCAGAAAGGGAGAGTGTGAGCCACAAGAGATTGCTCATACCAGTTCAGACACATCAGAAGCATGCACTCACTAACAAATTCCCATCAGCACATTGTTTTTTTTTTTGTTGTTTTTTTTTACAAATCAACAACAGACCCATTGTTCACAGGGCAGATAATCGAAAACTACATATTAAATGTTACTGAGCAGGTCCCTGATCTGGGCTGAGAAGTAAAGGAATAGCACCTGCCCTTCATTCATCAATGAGGCACTTCTCCCTCGACTGCTCCGTTTGGGCTGCTTAGTGGTAAACAGATAAAAAGGTGGCTGCGTTGAGCAGCTCCCTATCATTATTGTGTGACAGTATAAGGCATTCAACCAAACGACCCTGTCCCCTGAACAGAAAATTGGATTTTTGGCAGATTTTTTGTGATATAATTGAACATTCCCCACCTAGCAAGCATCCACACATTACAATTTTCAGAATGTATAGTTTTTGGGTACACTCGCTTGACATGGATGCTTCAGAAAGGAAGTATCGCTCAGTATGCATTCTTCTGTGATAGTGCTCTGCTTTCTATCATAAGCGAGGGCCAATTCAAGTTATTTCTGATTAGTTTCTCTCTTTTTTTTCTCTCCCCAGTTGGAAGGCATGAGCGAACCAGTTGTGCTGCAAGTGTTTGTAGCAAATGATTCAGGCAGAGTGAAGCCTCACGGTTTCTACCAGGCATGCAGAGTGACAGGGCGTAACACCACCGCCTGCAAGGAGGTGGATATCGAGGGCACCACTGTGATTGAGATCCCTCTGGAGCCCAGCAATGACATGACACTTGCGTAAGGGGTGATATTTTGTGGGTGATTCTGTACCATCAAACTTTCTTAGTATGCTTGTCATGCATTCCCTCACTCTTGGTTGTTCCTACAGAGTGGACCGTGTAGGAATTTTGAAGCTGCGTAATGCAGATGTGGAGGCCCGTATTGGTGTAGCAGGGTCCAAGAAGAAGAGCACACGTGCCAGGCTGGCCTTCAGAGTCAACATCCCCCAACCCGATGGATCAGTCCTTACTCTACAGGTCCCTTCATCACCCATTCTCTGCAGTGAGTAGTTCCGGCACAATGTCAACTCGAGTCACATGCCCTCTGGCAAACACTAGCCCAGATGTCCTGCGAGTCTTTGACACTTCTGTCATTCCCCAGCCCAGCCAGCAGGAGTGCCAGAGATCCTCAAGAAGAGTCTTCACAGCAGCTCAGTGAGAGGAGGAGAGGAATGTTTCATCATCGGAAAGAACTTCCTCAAAGGAACCAAAGTTATTTTTCAGGAGAATATTGCAGGTGCTGTAGCCAGATTGATGTTGTCAGTGTTGTCTTTGGTTCTATCTCAGTGTAATTTGTGTGTGTACGGCTTTTTGCACGTAAACTTCAGATGGACGGAAGAAGACAACATGTTTTGTTGTATTTGCAGATGATAATTCCTGGCAAGCCGAGGCGAAGATTGACATGGACCTTTTCCATCAGGTAAATGCAGCTGAATGATTAAAGCTGCTGTATCAAACCGGCCTGCTTTCACTGACCATACTCTCACTACTATTTTACTGAAAGTGTGATCTCTAATGTTTTCCAGAACCATTTGATAGTGACGGTCCCTCCGTTCCACAATCAGTTAGTCAGTTCTCCTGTTTCTGTGGGAATCTTCGTGATGACCAACGCTGGCAGATCACATGACGCCCAGCCCTTCACCTACACTCCAGACTCCGGTACAGCTACCATGTCAAGTGGATTATACTAATCACATTTTTAAGATGGTGTAGGAAAAAATACTACCTGCATTGGAAAAAAACTGAATGCATGGAGTGCTACTTGCTACCTCTGGTGCTCTTCAGTTTGGGGATCCAAGTAGAACTTTAAAGAAAAAAATATCTGAGGCACTCAGGAAGGTAAATGGTAAAAAGTCTTTATTGGTACATGGCTAATCTAATAAAAACATAGATTAGCCATGTACCAATAAACCTTTTTATCATTTACCTTCCTGAGTGCCTCAGATACTACCTGCATTGGTTGTATATATCAACATGACTTTTTCCAGTTACAGAAGATCTGTTTAAAAACTTAAATAAAATCATCATTATGGATGCTTTCTCTTATCAAATACACATAACAATCCTGTGTCCCACTCTTACCTGCAGCTGATAACTCAAATGTCCGGACAATAAAAACAGAGGGGCCCTCCCTGGTCAAGACATGCATATTTGATGGCCAGATCAAATCTATATCGTCTGAGCAAACTGACAGCTCTGCTCCGCCTGCTAAACGGCAAGAGGACACACCGATGGAGGTGTCTAGCAATCCACCACCCACCGATATCTTTAAGGTAAGATACCATTCGTGACCCCATTGGAATCAAACTATCTACTTAGGAATTGCGGTTGTTAACATTTTTCCCCCCTCTCTTTTCTTAGCCATCCCCTGACCCTCTTGCCACGGTGCAGCAGACTCTGGAGCTCAGCTCGAGTCCTCATCCAGGTGGAGAGTCCTTTCAGAGCCCAATGCCCCTACAACCTGAAGATGTGGATCTTCCCCAGGCGCCTCCAGTCTTCCCTAGCCTTGAGTCTCTCAGCACCATACAAAAGCAGGACATTGCCCCCACAACCTCCTTTCCAGTGCCGGGCGATACTACAATCCCTCCTGTGACACCAGAAGTCCCTCAGCAATTCCTCAGAGACCCTCAGGACAGCATACCTCCTGATAATTCCAATAATAGTGGTGCGGTAGTAGTTGTGGCCATGCCCCAGATAGCAGCTCCCTCTCAGCCACAGCCACAACAGTCACAGGTTCCCCTGTTCCCCCAAGAAGGGGTGGCCCAGCTCGAGAGGGCAGTGAGGGAGCTACAGGCTGGAGGCAACACCACACTCCAGCAGGTGTTTGAGGCAGCTGTAGCCCAGCAGCAGCTGAACTCTGTTCTGTACAGCCCCACCCCTTCTGCAGACTCCCTTCAGCAGCATGTCCAGGAGAACATGAATAGCCTTCGATTGGGAACCACAGATAATTCACTATCGACACAGCGACAGCTTCAGATGCAACAGCAACAGCAGATACAACAGCAACAGCAGATACAACAGCAACAACAACAACAAATACAGCAACAGTTTCAACAGCATCAACAACTGCAGCAACAGCAGCAGCAACTCCTTGGTAACCTGCAACATCAACAACAGCAGCAACATTTACAGCAGCAACAGCAGCAAGTCCTAGGCAACATGCAGATCCAACAACAACTCATATTACAGCCCCAAGACCAGCAGCAACTGCAGCAGCAGCAGCAGCAAATCATTGAGAATATTCAACAGCAGCAACAACAGTTGCAACAAAATCAGCAACAACAAGTCCTTAATAACATCCAACTTCAGGATCAGCAACAACAAAATCAGATACTAACCAATTTACAACAACATCAACTACAACAACAGCAGCAACAACAACAGCAGCAGCATCAAAATCAAGCGTTGAGCAACTTACAACAGCAGCAACAACAACAACTGCAAGAGCAGCAGGTGCTGGAGAATTTACAGCAGCACCTTCAGGCTGAGTTGCTTCAACCCCAAATCCACTCCTCCCCCCAAGGACAGCAGCCAGTGTCCCTCCTGCAACAGGCTGGAGAGTTGCTCACCATTCAGACCAGCTTCCCAACGCAGCCTCCATCCCACACATCTCCCCCACAACAGCTCTTTCAATCGCCCAGGCCCCTGGCTGAGAGCCAGGGCTCCCAACAGCAGGTACAGGCTGCCCTGCTCCAGAACACACTGACTGTTCTAACTAGTGGCAGTCTCAACTCAGAGCAGCAGCCCACGGGGTCAACCCTGTACCTGTCTCCTAACCCTCAGCCCCAACAACAGCAACAGCAGCTGACATTCATCTCCTCCATGGAGACATCTAACAGCCAGCCACAGTCTGTTGGGATGTTTCAGAACCAACCCCAAGCCCAGCTTTCCCAAATGCAGCAACAGAGCACCCCCATGGAGCAGCAGCAGTCCCCGCAACAGAATCAACAACAGCCACCACAGATTCCAATGGGTCAGCCGGGCTCCTTGTTCCAAAGTATCCCAAACCACTCACAGGCCAACCCCGTCCCCCAGAGCCAGCTTTCCCAACCCCAGCAGACAGGTCTCCTCCTCTGCACCACAGATCTGAACCCCCAGGCTATCCCCCCAACTATTCTCTTCAGCACCCAGACCCAAGGCCCATCCCCTATGGGGAGCATTAGCGTCGGAATCTCCCAGCCAGAACCAGCAGAGCCCATGTCCTTCCAAGACCAGAGCTCCTCAGGCAGCAACTCGGCATCCACTGAGAACCAACAGCAGAGCCTGTTCCAGGAACAGCAGCCGATGCAAGTGGGTCCAAGTTCCAGCAGCGTGCCGAGCACTCAACCCGTGGAGCTCTTCTTGCCACAGGCGCCTCTGTCAAATCTACAGAGCACCATTGGCTCACAGGAGCTGAGCAACCAGGCTCCGGCCCCTGGTACAACCATCTTTGTGGTACAGGGTGGTGTGGGTGTGGTCGCCAACCCTGGGCAGCAGCCCCCAGAGCAGCTTTTCCAGACCACCGTGGGCGGGAATGTGGCTCCACAAGGACAGGCCAACCTGTTTGTGTTTGGCATTCAGAATGGTAAGGTTCGCCTCTCAAGTACAGTAAATCAGAGTTCAGTAGCTGTGTTGAATTGTTGTCAGTAACGCCGCCAGTGCCTCTACCTACTGTTTGATTATAGTCAACTTCTCTTCCTCCCAGACTCGGCCCAGCTGCTCAGTTCCTCTGGACCTAATCTGCCAGCTCAGGGCCAGCCTCAGAACGCGGGTCACATGCAGCCTCTGTTGGACCAGCCCATGGCCCAAGCTGCCTCCACAATGCCGGCCACCATGCACAGCAGCTTACAGAACACCCTTCAGGCACAAATGCAGTCCAGCTTAGAGAACGCCCTGCAGACCAGCCTACAGAATGCAATGCAGACAAACACACAAACGGCCCTGCAGTCCGGTTTACATGCAACCATAGAAACGGGCCTGCCAACTCCAATGCAGACCAATCTACAGACACAGATACAGAACAGCTTGCAAAATCAATTGCAGGCATCTATATCTGCATCATCCAACATGGATAAAATTGAGGACCTACTGGAAAGCCTATAGAAGCAGTGATTAGTGATTGGACCACGTGAGCACTAAGGAGAGAGTGATTCGTAGCCGATGGTTATACATCCTTGCATCAACAAACAGAACGGTGGTGTTTTGTGCCAATGCCACAAAACTTATGTAAGATTTAAATGCCCCCCTTACCTAAAAACCCAAATTATAAACTCATGTAACCCCTTGTTTTTATGGAATATTTATAGTTAATTATAGCCTTCATAGATCCATTGTCCTTGAATTGAAGAATCCGCCATTGTTGTTACTCCTCTTGCCGGATCAAAGAGGCCTGTAATAACTGCTTTATTCATCAGTCTCAGAAATGCAGTGTTTTGTTGTTAGTGTTTTAATAATGTGAGCCCTACGAGATGATGATGACGGAAAGGGATAAAGAATGTCAGCGACAGGGAAACGGGAGCAGTAATGTGATGGAGATGAGTCGGGAAGAGCAAGCAGAGTAGATAAAACAGTCGGGAGTGAATATCGGATTGCACATAAGTGTTAGATATAGGCTGAATCTTATTTTGTGAGTGGGTAAACCCCACACCTTCACCCTCGCAGGCAGAGCCTGTTCCTCGTGTGGAAATGGGGGAGATTACCTGGTGTAAAAGTAGGGATGGAACTATTGACATGGGTTATGCAAGATTTTGCAATTAATATTGATTTTGCAGTTAACTAAACCTTGTAATTGCATATGTCAACAATTTGACTAAAATCTACTCTGAGAGTAAAGACTATTAAGTACATCTGTAGAATGTTTTGGCACAATCATGTATGCAGTATGCACCTGAGCAGACTCATCAGGAGGCGGAGTGTTTAATTATTGATCATCTCCACAAACAAAGAATTCACTCACCAGAATGGGTATCAATACATTCTGGCATTGCAGGGGATTTCCCCCGCGTGCAGAAAGAGGAGGGATTATTAAACACTCACAAATGAGATTCACCCTGGTGAATAATGTGACTTGCCTTTTCGTTTTGGCACCTCCCAGTGTTTCCATAGGTTAATGCCTCATCACTGGGTTCGCAGAAGGTTTCTTGGTGACATTTTAAGAAGCATTCATATGTAGTGTGTGTATCTTTTTTTGTTTGTTTTGAAGCAGTTGGTTACCTTTACCAATTTAAATGTGGATAGAAAGAAACTTTCCACTAGTGAAAATGGAGTGTTGTGTGGTTTTATAAACATTTTATCTCAAGCACTTTATAACCTCTAGCTAATCCTTATATTTCCGTCCACAGCTCCCTACTGACCCAGCTGAATTTGTACTTGGAAACATCCAGTAAAAAAAAAAAAAAAAACAACAACACATTAAAAAAAAAAAGAAAAAACACAGTTGACTTTGTAAAGGTAAATATATCTTAACCGAGCATTTTTACATTTTCTCATTTCTGAATATTTCTGAGGTCTAGGGCAACTTTGTATAGAATGTCTACTCACTGTTGAATTCCTCTTTGTATTCAGTCTCAGTGGTCCAGTCAAGTATGTCTAAACAAACTCCCACAAAAGCATTGTCATTGTTCAGTGTCGGAGTGGTAAGTGGGCCTTTGTGTTTTTTCATGCTGACAAAACACCTAAAATACTGATTCATTTAGTTTGTGCATTGAAATGAAGGGTTTTTCATTGTGTTGTTGTTTGTACTATTTACTGTTCGGTCTGTCACTTGAGACTGTTTTACCTTGTGTTGTGTTAGATATTTAAGTTTTTGTCTCAGTGTTGGTACCGTGTGCAGGCTGGGCCCCATGTGAACTCGGCATCCAGTACCCAACCCTTGTGTTGTGAACAGGGGGTCACTGGTCATCAAGTCTCTGTAACATAGAGGCTGCCATTTTGGTTCGATCTACGGTGCTATGTGCAGGAGGCCAATTTTTATTTTGTTCCTAGGATGGCAAAGTCGTGACCCGCCCTACTCTTCATTGGTTAGGTGATGGCATGAGGAATGGAATTTCAGGGTATGGCTTCGCCATCTTAGGAAAAAAACAAAAAAAGATCTCGTGCAGGAGTGATGGGCACTTCTGATGTAATGCTAATACATAACCGTTTATACTTATATCAATAGCACTGACGTTGTTAGTTTTGAAGCAGAGTTGAGTGTAGAGAGCCGGCTGGTGTTGTGGGGTCAGACTGGAGTGCACCCAGGCATACCAAAGCTCTTGTTGTAAATCGTGGTCATCTTGTCTCAGACTTGTACTTGCAAATGCCCTCATGTTTACTCATTTGTACTTGCTCTTTTAAGTTATGCAGCTCTAACATGGATAGTAATTCAGCATGTTTGTTTTAAGTACAAGATTTATAAAAGATATGTAAAGGTACTTTGTTTCATGGATCAGTTAACCTCTTATTAACATTTCCACCAATTTGATACATTACTCTATTTTTTTTTTTTTTTTTTTATGCAAAATAACCGCTATACTTTCCATATCTGCAACAGTAGCCATTTTTGGCAATATCAAAAAGCCAATTTTTGAGAAATCGAATGTTAGAATAGTATTTCTCACATATGCATTCGTTTACATTTTCATAGTCATACTATTTTGTCCTGCAGCTATTAGCGATCCATTTTAAAGTAACTTATCTTTTTTAGAATTTTGTATCCATGTATCAAAATGTAGAGTATTTTTGTAAAACGTATCTCTTTTTTTTTTTTTGGTTTTATGCTCATAGCACAGAATATCATTGCTGGTATGTTTTCCTGAAATGAAGCGCAGGTTTATTGTGAAGTGTGTGACTGAAATTAGAATCAAGCAAATATGTTGGAACGTATTCTACTGTTAAAACATTGACTTTACCCAACCTGTATAACATAATACATGGGCTAGGTTTTTCTTGTGTGCATTTTTAAAAACATTTTTTTTTTTTTTTTTTTTAAATGTCATGCATCTCAAATGGCACTTTGACTCATCCATTAACTGTAGATCAGGTTAGAGCGCAGTAGTGATGTTTCCAAGCATTCCATTCCTCTTGGGGAGTTTAAGAGCACATGATGTTGTGGAACAGTGATGCCTCTTAAAGCCATACCAACACAGAAAGCCAACCTGTGACTTCAGTTTCATGAATGTAAATGTTACCTCATGGTGTGGACATAGAGCTTGCTCTGCATCAAACATCGGACCAATTACAGTTTTAGAGAGCATATATTTCGAGGCAGAGAGGGGTGGGGTGGGCTGGCACCAACTGTCATTTGTATCACTGTACATTTGTCAGATTGTTTTGTCTTGGATTGTGGTGTAATTTCATTTTATTTTCCATGTCCAGTTGTTTCATTTTGAGCAATCCAGGATGCTCAGTCTGACTCTTCAAATAGCCACGCCTGAAAAAACATGTGAAACATTTATTTAATGTTGGTGAAGATAGCACACAAATCTTTACAAAATATCAGTTTTGTCCTAGAATCACGTAAATGATGATCCATGTAGATTTAAATGTGAAATATACTGCAGGGGGGGTATCTTGAATTTCAATTGTGATGCTTTCAACAGAACTTTGTGTGCCTTGATAACTTAACTGTTAACTCTGCTGTGTTTACTGGTGTCCCTTTCGTGTCATTGGCTCCTTGTCCTTTTTATTCTTTCGGACTTTTGAACATCAGGACACTTTTCAGTAAATTGAATTATGATTTCTAAACACAAGCATGACCATAGCCCATACAGATATATTTCAGTTTTATCATGTTCTCATTAGAAATCCATTGAAGATTATCAGAGTGAGTTCTCTCAACTTGTTTTTATTTTTTTTTGCTTTCTGTTGGAAATGTTTTTCATGCCTCATGAGATTTGTAGATGTGAGGTAAAAGGGACGGACAGTGGAGATTGTCTTCTGGAGAGCTTTCTTGTGTTGATGTGCTTGTCAACATTACTATTGTTGCTGTGAAACGCTTGGTCAAAAAGGAGCAACCATGATAAATTAACTGTTAATTGCCAATAGTGTGAGCTGTATCTTGTGTGTAATCAGTTTGCTCACTTTTCCTAGTTCGCGTTCTATTTCACTTTCTCCAACAGTTCTGTTGTATCCGTTCTGTGTAGCTTGAGCTTTAGTATCTAGCCTTAAGACCCTGCAGTTGGGATAAAGGTCAACCCCAGTGTGTTATCATACATCTGAACTATTATTAACATGTACTTTGCCTTGGTCTGGACATTTGTATACTCTTCTGTTTATATCTGTAATCCTGCTGCTACATTAAATGAATTAATAAAAATCTTAAATGTCTGATTTTCTCTTTTAGATGCACTAGTTACTCGTTACACTCTCATCCTTACAAGGAATGTATTAAGTTATAAAGAATCTGGCTTCAGGTAGTTTGTAAGGGCACAAATACATGATAAACATTGGGAGAACAGCTGGTCATAGTTTACTCGTTCTTCTATGTAGAAGCTGTTGGAAAAGTGTTAACAGATCCTCAGGGTCAAACACAACATCAAACCCAGGTTTTCTCCTGAGAGCGAGGGCAGCGACCAGTATGGCAAACATGGCGGTGAGGCCCCATATGTGATACTGACTTCCCGAGTCGGGCTCCACAAAATAAAAAGAGTGCTGAAACCACGGCGTCCCAGCAGCATCGTGGGTAGTTGCGTAGCGGTCCTTGTCACTGGTGAAGAAGTCCAAAGGGACCGTGAACACAGCACTGACCTCGGCTGGGTTTGGACGTGGACAAAACGACTCGTCTATGAAGCCAACCACCGGGGTCACCAACAGGCCATTCTGTTAAAAGACATGGAGATCAGAGGGGGAGGGGGGGCGACATGGAAGCTGTTTCTCTAAAAGGGGGAGAATCCTACCTACCTTACTGATTATAGGGACCAGTCTGCAGACCACCTCAACGTCACCAGGTGGTAGACCTATCTCCTCTTCCGCCTCCCTCAGGGCTGTGTCCACGTCATCTGCGTCACTGGGATCCCTCTTCCCGCCGGGGAAACACACCTCACCGCCACTGGTCCTCAGCTGCACGGACACACACGTCACTCAGATGACAGTGACTTAGATTAAAAAGATGGTTCATTTACTCGGGTTACCTCTTCTGAACGCAAGGTCATCATGGTGCACAGCTGTCCGTTCTTCACGATCAGCGGGATCAGCACCGAGGCTTTGGGCAGCACCGGCAGAGAGGAGAACTTGTTCCCGATGTCAAACTGCTTTAAAACGGCTATCGTCTCCTCTTTGATACGCATCGCTGCTGCTCGGTATGTTAAGTAGAAACCCTACAGGGGTTTTCAGCTAACTCATTTCTGTAAACCATTAACTACTTCGTCAATCATCCAAAACAACCTGTGTAAAAGAGCTCGAATTTGACGTCACAAGGTGAAACGAGCAACTGACTGGCATTAGCACAAAGCTACGTTAGCGGTTAACCGGGATAACGGTCCTCTAAAGTAGGTCAAACGACGTCCCGCATTAATTATCTAGAGACGTTGATGAAAGTCTTACTTAGAAGAGTTGTCACATCGCTGTGTACAACACCTGCGTAGTAAAGTCTTATCTGCACTTCTGTGGTCGACCAACGAGCATCCGCCACCGTCCCTTTGATTTCTAGCGCCCTCTGCAGTAACCCTCCAGCATCGCAGCTGCAGTTACACTGCGCATGCGCTGTACCACACAGCTCAAAACACCCTCACCTGGGGGGGGGGGGTTACCTTTTCAGGATAATATAAGGTGATGCGGAAAATGGCAGTAAAATGGTCTTGAACTTGTCGTGTACTTTATCCATAAATGCACTATTCTAACAACTTATAGGTAGCCGAGGTCTGTTCTTTAACAAAGAAATGACAAGATGGAGTTATACAGCAGACCTGGCTTTAAATTGGCTAGCGTAACCTTTGTTTTTAAACATGAATTATTAACTTCCTTCTTCTGGGATAATGGAAAAGGTGCATCAGGAAAAAAAAACATTGAACAAGATTGATATTACTGTATCTTGATTTGTATTGCTGTAAACAGGTCCTCGATGAAAACATCATATGAAATAAAACATACAGTACATTCCAAGTCAGTCATTTTATGGCATGAGGGGATATATATCCGCATTACAAGTCAAAACAGGAACACAAACTGAAGGCTCCTTAAATTTGACTGACAACTCACTGAACATAAAGTCTACCAGAAACACGTGATTTGATCAATGACAGTCTTCTATCTCCAAGGTAAAACTAATTTACAGGTTAAGTCTATACACATAAGTTAATAAATCAATTTAAATTCAACAACCAAAACATTTATAATACATAATTGATCCCACATTCAATAGGGAAGAAATTAAATGTTCTTTTGTTATTTACAACCCACAACTCATATTTTGTAGTTTGTTTTTTTTTAAATGTAGAAAAATAAATAAAATTCAAAACACAGCAAAGCTAAGAAGGGGCATCACAGTGGTCCTCGTCTTCATAGAGTTCAGTCATCGCCTCCGCAGCACTTCATCTGCTCACACTCTGTACTTCTCCTTGGCTTGATCGTTCAGTATACAGATGTGCTATGAAACGAATAAATAGGAATCAAGAAATAAATAAATCAAGGGGTAGTTAATTCACGTTTGATGCATTTCCATTATCCAGGACAAATCTGACAGGACGTCAAAGGAATAATAGGATTTTTTTCTAAGGAAAGAAATAGTTAAGAAGTATTTAACATTTCTTCACCACACTATGAACATTATGACATGCATGTTGCTAAATTTAAAGATGGTTCTGTTCTATTTAAGTGCAACATTAAGTCACGACAGCATGACCAGGATGTTTGATATCAAGAGCCTGACACTGATCAGTTTTAAATTCAGCCATAGTTCATTTGATTATTTATACAATTGCTTTTCATACGCGTTACATCAAAATGTCTTCTGTGAAAAAGGGTTTTGAGATGGAGAAAAACATTTATCATAAATATTAAATAAATCAAATGCAAAGAAAAGAATCACATGTCCCAATTTGATTGATATACATCATGTATGCGTTGCCTAATTTTTTTTCAAAACGGTAATTGATATTTTGTGTGCCAACTGTGAGAAAGGTATGCTGTGAGAATCAGTAAACTGTAGATACTGTATACAATTTGAATGTAGCATGGATTTGGAACACAGCTATCGTTTCATAAGATATAAGTCAAACTTACACTGAGATCTCTGAAGTACTCATTGTAGTCCAGAGCATAACCCACCAGAAAGGAATCCGGCACCTCAAAACCAATATCTGAAATACATAAACAAACGCCATCATCACTGTTAGACATATGAAAGAACTACTTTTAAGTGCAGTAGAAGATAAAAACTGATCGGAAATGAAAAAACGGAAACATTAAATGTTATCAAAGGCGCTGTGGTGAACTAATATAAATGCTGCCCTTTTACCGTCTGTGTGAGCTTGTACTTAAGCCGTGTAGTGGGAAGTCAAAAAGCTTACAGTAAAAGCTGTCCTTGAGGGACAATCTTAAAGAGATTATCCAACTCAGACCTAAAAGCATTACATAACTGGAGACAGTGTGAGCGGGGGTTAAGCTAGTGCATAGGTACCAAGCTTGGCTACATTCGGACTACATTTTCCTGAAATAACGGTTAATCCTGCATGGAAAACACAGCTTTAATGACACTTCAGCAGACCTCCAAAAGAACCAGACACACATGACCGACATGAGCACCACCACACAGTACTACACTTCAGAGATCAACGCCTCCAGGATTTTGCGAGATTTTTTGCAGATTAAAATGCTTGATTTCACGGAAGCCTTAAAAAAAAAAAAAAAAGTGTAGTTGTTTTTCAATTAAATTGCAGGAGACACACACATTAGATTTGTGAACAAAAAAAACAACAGACGTCAAATATAAAAAAATTAAATTAGATTAAAAAAGGTTGCCGATATTGGTCAAGATTGCACAAAATTCACAGGAATCGGTTGAATTTGCATTCTTTGTTGCGATGGCAACATGACAACTTGCAGCTAGAGAACAAGTCTTTAGTGTGAAGCCAGTAAAGAGCCACTCACAGTCTGGTCTGTACCCTGAACTTCTCGGGGTCCTCTTCACCAGGAGGCTGGAATTACAAACAAAGCAAATACAACATTTATGAAATAAAAGCCATCAGAGAGAAACTCACCATATTTCATGCCTTTTATTATGCCGACAAATGGCTCCGACTGCCTTGCTACACCGTCACAACACTGCCAATCAAAAACCTGTTCACGTTTCCAACCTCTTTGCGTGGAGCTTATTCTACATGCATGGATTCAATGCTAAGTGGTGCCAACAAATGCGGTGTCTCCTATCTTGAAGGAAAGGGTCCAAGATTATTCTGAATATGTCTTTCTGTGTGGAGTATGCATGTTCCCTCCATGCTTTTCCTCCCACGACCCAATGACACGCAGGATAACTGGTAACACTGAAGGGACCATAGGTGTGAATGTGAGAGTGGCAGCTTGTCCGTCTCGATGCGTCAGCCCTGTTAACGATTAAAACGACTACATTTTATGCAAGCGTCTGAGGAAGCCCACATTGCTTCAACACATTTCCTGTTTCAACCAGCCAGCAGGAATACATCAGAGAAATGGTGTCTACCTCCACGGTGCAGTTAAATTAGTGCGGCAGATTAACTCTTAAGCTGCTCCCACCCTCCCTCCCTCCGTCACATTACATCTCTAATGCAGCCCTGAAGGAGAGTGTCCATTAGATAAGAGCACTCTTGTATGCACTCTCTCTGCAAACGCACACCGCCGGTTCCAGTGGAGGTCCATTGTCCAGCCTCCTGGACTGTAAACTGCATCATTCTGGTGCCTACCTTACAACTTTAACCATCTTGGGATTGCAGTCACTCAGCAGGGAAAGTAGCGCCTGCATCGTCCTCCCCGTCTCCACAATATCCTTTTTTTTTTAAATAATGCAGGACACAAGGAGTGATCACATAAAAGTGGAGACGTAAAGAGAATTGCTAAAAAAATATGGCATCCATGCAACTCATGCACTTTAACAGATGAACCAATGGAAATCATTATACAGAATAAAGAAGAAATGTCTTACCTCGACGATCAAAACATTCTGCAGGAAAAAAACAAATTAAAAGGACAGTTGGTGAAGTATGCAGACACACCAGACCGTGTGGTTGAAGTATTCATGTATGTGCTGGACTCACCTTGCCTGAGAGGTTGGACAGCTCATCCCCTCCGATGACATTGACGCTGTTTGTAGACTTGTCATTCTGGGGGGGAGGGGAGGGGAGGGGGGGGCACAGATTTAAGCTGGGATCATAATCTTCATAAATAGTTTTAAATATCTCGACACTTTGAATACTGCAGTGGTCCGTCTCTTTGCTCTCATGTGTAAGCCCATATCAAAAACACACCTCGCATTAGCGCAAGTGGTTTCCTGGAAATCAAATGAGCCAAAGAAGGCAGCTTACACAGTAGCTCTTCACTCTAATGAAATCCACCGTCAGGGGGACAGATGTATCGCTGTTCTGGTTCAGCGCTTTAATGTAGTCCAGGAGATCTGCGAAGAACTTGTAGCCTCCTTTCAGCACGCACAGAGCGACGATGTGGTCCTCCCCCATGTCCCGGATGATGTCGCGGGCCAGACGCTCTGTCCTACATCACAGAGGTGGGACACACAAAAGTGTAACACATGCATGGTCAGCTGCAGTGTAATTGTGAATGCAGTGGTGAGGAGATGCTTTATTGCACTTAAGCAGAATTGCTTATGATGCATTTTCACAGCAGTGCACGGGACGCTCAACCCCTGGCACCCAAATCCACATTCAAATGCACGTCAGGATGTGGGCGACAGTGATTTGGCAAACAAATACAGCATAGTGCACCACCGTGGTAGCACGAAACAGACCGGATGTGTGTGTGTCAGAGACAGATGACTGGACACCAAAAAAAAAAACACAACGTGGCGGTGGCTGATTTACCTGTCCATGATTAGTCCATGGGGGATGATCACCTTGTCCAAGTCGTTCTCGTAATGTCTGGGGACACAGAAAAGCTCCAGGTCGTGGCCCTTCTCGTCATCGGCGATCTGCAACAACAAGACGAGGCGATCTCTTCCAACTCTGCGCAAAACGATTGGCACGGGCAGAGAACACGCGTGCACGGTGAACGTAAACCACCTGTTTATGTCCCGCGCGCACACACGCACACACACACACACGACGGATATATGTTGGAGGTTTAACGGACATCAAACGCTCACAATTGTAACACTCATATAATAACGTGCCGTGACGTTAACCTGGCGTCAACCGAAGAGGGCCTACAACCGCACCCCGACGAGAGGACAAGTTCACACACACACACACACACACACATCCCTGAACAGGACAGTTCACCGCCTCACCTGCAGAAACGAAGCCATGTTGCCGGCGGTCGCCCGTCCCGTTCACTGGCGGTGGGATATCTGAGTTGTCATGCTCTTAACGAAGAGAGAGGGAGAGAAGGGCTTGTTGAGTGGAGGTGGCACGAGCTGCTCTCTTCACCGACTGCCGTGTTGATGACCGCGAGTGTGCGCGCGACTAGCACACACGCGCACGCTGCTTTAAGCCATTTACGTCAGAATCCAGTGTAGCTTCGCAATAATCTGATTTGCTCGACGCGACCGGATCTTTAAAATGCACTACACCGGTCACTCATACTACTGCGCGTTTTTTGGCTACAGTGGGAGTGACGTAGGCTTCCGCGAGGGGCTTAGAGAAGCTGCAGATGACGCAGTTTTAAAAATATAACGCATGACAGTTCCGCCTCTCCCTCCTCACTATAAACACCGCACTGATCGGTGACTTGATATAACTGTACGTATGGATTTGTATTGACGTTTGAAACCCTAAAACGCCAAAATACTAGAAATGGAAATGTACTTTATTATAAATATATTTTGATATTCGGATCTTCGTCACCAGATGTGGATTAGACCATTTGCCATTCGAATGTCCTTTCCCCAGCTCTTTAAGGAGTCATTAAACTTCTGTAACTGCTTAAGCACAGCATGCTTAGGTGATCCTGTACTTTCTTTGCCAATAAAGAGTTTAAATTGTTCATAGTACCTCTTTTAGGAATTGGTATTAAATGTGCTCTCTCTCCATAACGCTATGTAAAAAGGTGGTGATGAAGATGATGAATAACATCAGCACATCTGCTTTGAAGCATATGATACAATTATTTACCGAGAGTAGAAAGATAAAATGGTTACAGTGAAAACTGCAAAAACAACATTTTTAATATGATCCCAATTTAATGAGCGATACAGAAACAAAAAGATTTTTTCTCATCTTAGAAAAAAGCAAGCCCAGGTGTTGTACAACATCAGGAGCATGGCAACCACGAAAACAGAAGAAACATGTTCTCGTAGTTCAAAACACCAAAGACGCAAACATCATCATCTCTGTACGATAATAACAGTCTTTATGAGCGCCACTTGTGACCGCGGGGTCAAATCTCAAATGACACCATTCCTCATATAGAGTCCTACTTTTAGCCTGAGACCCACATACAGAGCTGTGACTGGGGGCAGAAAGTAGAGCACCATCCAGATGAAGGTGGCATGATTTGAGAGAAGACCTTAAAACCGGAGAACGCTCATTTCTTCTTCTTCTCGTCTTTCTTGGATCCATCAGCCTTTTCCTTCTCCTTGTCTTTGTCCTTATCATCTTTTTTCTCTTTGTCGTCTTTCTTCTCTTTCTTGCCCTCCTCCTTCTCTTGTCCTTCCTTCTTTTCTGCGTCTCGGTTGGAAATCTTGTTGTTGATCAGGTTGTGAAGAGCCACCACAGAGCGTATGAGTGAGGCCAGGTAGACCACCAGCATCTGGTCGTTGGTCTTCAGGTAGAAGGCTTTTGTGAACTCCTGCAAAGACAGAAACATAATATTCATATATAACAACACACATCACGCTCATATTACATACATGAATGAGAATAAAGGCTAAATTATGATAATAAAGAAATCTATTTTTTTTGCTGTGATGCTGGAATCATTTGACCAGCAAGCTTTAAAGATAAAAAGAAACCATTTAAAGACGAGCCACGAATCACAGAACTTTATCTTCACATTTTAAACAAGCAAACATTTATCACCAAGGTCATATTTATGCAATTAATCACAGGCCTGCTTGACACATTTCTTAGTTAGGAAATAAGAGTTCATGCTGGGCAACATGAGCACAAATGTGCTGCAGCATGTCTCAGTAAAACTGATTCAGTTTGCCCTCTAGTGGATAAAATAAGTAGTTGCTGTTCAGTTAGAGATGAAAGGTAAAATACGTAGATTTTTATGTTATTTTCTGTTGTTTTTTGGGGGGGTTCCTCCCCATGCCTCTTGGGGTTACTGAATTCATTAAAAAATGCACAGAAGCTGTAATTCTGCAGTATTTATCAAACAAGTGTGCTAATGTTTCAATATAACATATTGATGCAGATTTAATTCAATCTAATAATGATTTAAAAAAAGATTCCAGCTCTTAAAACTCACTACAATCAGCAAAATAAACTAGATGTCACTCAAAATTAAGTGAAATTACAATTAACTGCAATTTACAAAACTCAAATTTCCTTACAATATTCACTGTAAATAAATCCAAAGTAAACCCCTTAAACGACTTACCAGTAGATTTACATCTGGCAGCAAGTTGAAGACATCCTGCAGCTGGTAGATGATCTGGTGGTTGATGGGAAGTTTTCCTGCTGTGACTCTCTCCAGATAAGAGCGGATGTCCAACAGCTTTGAGTTGAGTCCCTTCAGGCCGTGGACCTGATTTGTGATCCGTTGCGAAAGAGTGCCCACACGTGGTATCCTTGATATCTCTGTATATGGTACGTAACAGAAGTAAATGGCCGTGAGTATGAATGTTCTACACATGTTTTGCAAGGTGTTTACATTTGTTGATAATTTTGCACTTTGTTATTATAGTAAAGTAGGAGGAGTGTATCATTTACATGGTTAACGGTGTAGATAAGTGAGTGAAACACAGGTTTGTTCATTACCTGAGCAGGTGCTCCACACCAACTTCTTCTGCTTCCTCAGCTCCAATCTCACTAGTGACGTGTTCAAATGTCTTGGATGTTGGAGTACCATCCTGGGAATAGTAAATCACAACAAAAATAAATAAGAAATCATGTTTTCAAATAACATAGAAAAAAGCCTCAGAAGAAAAGTACAGTGTTTGAAACCAACAGATGTGACAGGAGGTGTAGTCCAGACCACTGTTCACCAGGAAAACCTTCTAACCACTCACAAAAGACAATTCTTTAAATGCCTTCTACTTCGGTGTGGTTTCCAGTTTAACTTGTGATGTGGTACAACTATAAAAGAGTCATCAGAAAACCTCTTCATTTGAAAATCACTAAACAGAAAATCCTGCATGCACCATCACCAAACTCAAAAAACGGACATGTATTACGTCATTCAATATGTCAGATTTGATTCAATGCAATAAATTATTCACGTACATCATGTATTTCCTCAACGGAGATGTATGCTTCTGTGGGTAGACCAAGATCTTTGGGCTTCACATCTATAATGACTAACACCTGGTAGGATTAAAAGACAAATATATGAGCGACTCATTCAACATCAGAATGAATATGAGTTTGACAAGGCGATGTCACAAGTCAGGTAGTTACATACCGAATTGGTACAGTACTGCTTGATGAGCTCGTTGATTGCAATGTCATTCTTATGTAACTTGGGTCCGGTGTGGTACCATCCGACTATTCGTTCTCTGGCTGAAAACCATGGAAGACTGTTATTCACACGTATTAAAATCAGTGTAATACACCCATCACGGAAAACAACTGAATCACATAGACGAAGGCAGTGCCTTACCATTAACTTTCTTGAACATGCCATACATGTTCTCCAAGTAGTCATGATCCAGGAACCACACCGAGTCGTCCCTGTCATCCTCGTCAAATGGCACTAAAAAGACACGGACAATTAATAAGAGTCTACAGGAATTGTCTGTAGCGGATATACAGCATTGAAATTCACTTAATGCTGCATGTTATGAGTCAAAAGTTAAAATGCTGTCTTTATTGAACCCGTTTCTGTCATCAAGTCATTCAAATGCTGCCCCAATGTCACTCACCTGCAAAACTATTTGAGACGTCGAGAACTTTTTTCTGCCATGAGCCCAGAAGGACACCAACCACTCGTTTCTGATTGCCAACTTTTCCTATCCTGTAGATTGAATTGTCAAATGAACAGAGCAAATTATGTGGTTAGTTCACCATATTTCTGTCAGGCGTGAATGACAGGACTCGAACACATCCCGTGTAGTTAGCTAGGTTGCTAATGTAAGCTAAGCTATAGCCAACATCGTCATGTTATCCATCGCTAATCAAATGAATGATAAGCTCATGTAATTTAGTTTGTACGTAATATAGAGTTAAATTCCTAACATTGCTCAATCCAGGCTACTTATTCTTGACTCGTTTAACAATGTAACATTTTATAACTCAACTGACTTCACTGAGCTAACTAGCTTGGTCATGTCTGCATTCGCTCTCTATAGGGCACTGACTCAGCAGGGCTAGCGTTAGCTTAGCTTAGCAACAACGTTACACTGCCGGGTATTTTAACGCCGAATCATTGTAAGGACTCAAAACGAATGTCGAAATCACTGACCTGTTAAAATGATCGACCACGCTGAGCAACACCAGGGGGTGAACGACCACATTTTCCACCGCTAACTCCGGCATTTTCGCAGTAAAGACAAACAAGCTCACTGCCCACCGCAACACAATGACGCCTGCACTACACTTCCGCTTACGTCTCTGACGTATCTTCCGTTTCTCTTGGCAACAGAGAAACGCGGAGAGGAGGCAAGACAGTAGTCTGCCTCACAGATAGATGTTCACGGACAAAATGGCAGGGCACGTAAGTTAACCGTGTTTGTTGTGTGTTTCTTAACTTTATATCCCACCATGCCACTTTGTTTAAACGCAATAATGTGTATATTAATGTTCCTAAAACGCGTGAATTATAGTTGCTAAAACGAAATTTACTGCACCTTACTATGCTAACTAACCTGTCTGGAATGAAGTTAAACACTTAAAGTTGCTCTACTTTTTTATAAGCATGCTTTGCCAAAACGTACGTTTCATAAGTGTGTGTTTCATGAAATTCTTCCTTCCCCGCAGTCTACAGTTGAGGACACGCTGAAGAGGATTGAAGACAATAAAAGTGTGATTGGAACAATAGTTGTTAATGGCGACGGTAAACCAAAAAGTATCCCCTCTGTCAGACTTGGTTTTATATTGTTTATTTTAGAGGTTGTTAACTTTGATTTCTTTCCAGGTATTCCCATCAGAACAACTTTAGACAACTCCACAACAGCTCAGTACGCAGGTCTTCCTCCGCGACCTCGCGACGATGGCCAGAAGCACAGTGAGAGACATTGACCCCCAGAATGACCTCACCTTCCTCCGCGTGCGCTCCAAGAAACACGAGATCTTGGTTGCACCA
This sequence comes from Chelidonichthys spinosus, assembly GCA_029853015.1. Lineage (NCBI taxonomy): Eukaryota > Metazoa > Chordata > Actinopteri > Perciformes > Triglidae > Chelidonichthys > Chelidonichthys spinosus. The sequence goes on along the minus strand of CM056825.1, from coordinate 9,094,697 downwards.
GGTGAGTGTGCCGCAGTCATATGGTTGTGTTGTTGTCTTAATGATGGCCAGTGAAAGAAACATTTAAGATAATAGTCAACAAGAAGAGGCAATGCTTCACTACATGTGTCATCTTCTCTTCTTTTATGTCTTTGCAGAGAACGACTTTCTGCTGATAGTCATCCAAAACCCACATGAATAGCTTCTGGACATTTCCATGAGCCTTTGGTTTGTCACATGGCCGTACTTTCCCCAAAATATCTCTTTACACTGTGTTATTTTTGTCCATGCACTGCATTGTCTCTTTTTGTACTTGGAACCCCCGTATGTCACCTTTTATACGCAATGCATTGTTTGTTTTACCTCATACATTTCTTTCCCTCTATGTCTTTGTGTTGATATTGAAGATGATTATGAAATAAAACTGCTGGTTATTGTGCAATACTCACTTGCTCATCCCTATATGTTCATTTTCATGAATAAGTGAGGAGAAAAAGCACATGCGGATGCTTCCATACACAGTCTACAGCATCTTACCATTATGAAATGAACTGTTGTATAAATATGTATAATGGTGAGCTTTGACTCAGACATTATATCAAGATGGCTAAAGGAAAAGAAGTGACTTGAAAGAGGCTTCATTATTGGGCCACAGGCATTCTCAAACAAAGATTGCTCAGTTGAAGAAAGCTGAGCAAACCTTGTGACTGGAACTGAACAGGAACAGTGACTAAAGAGGACCTGAATGCTTGGCCCAGTGTGCGGTTCTGATGGCTCTGTGTTGTGGATTACATTTTCTTGGCATGGTTTGAGTCCACTTGTCCCCTAATGGCAAGGGTCAATGGAAATCCACACATGTGATTATAAGTGATTACTTTTATCCAGTGGTATAAGCAGTATTTATATGCTTTACTTAGTAAATGTCGTAAGATCACCATATTTAAAAATAATCTTAAAAGTCCAGCATTAAACACATTTGTTCAGTAGAAGTACTTTTATATACTCCAATGCTTTTATTCTATGTTGAAACATTTCAATCTCAATGGGCGTGATCTTTCCCAGGATGACACTCTACTCCCATCTCAGGAGGACATTGAATAGCTTGATATGAAAATAATGTGAATCATATAGCCTTCACAGACACTTGACCTCAATTCGTGAACCAAAGAAGAAATAAATGTAATTCCCCCCCAGAAACGACAGACTACATTTACATTTAGGTCATTTAGCAGACGTTTTTGTCCAAAGTGACTTACAATAAGTACATTTGTCAAAAGAAGGAAACAAAGAAACCACGACGTATCATTGCCGATGCAGTAAGAGCTAAAAATAGAACAAGTTTAGGTCCTCATCTGAGTAAGTAGTACTTCAAGAGCAACAGTGCTAAGATCAGAGTGCTATAGGTAAGGTTGTTTTTTTTTTTTTTTTTTGGGGGGGGGGGGGGGTGTCGAGGGAGGGTGTTAGTGGGTCATGCTATGTAGAGTCAAGGTGAAGGTCTGAACAGGTGAGTCTTGACTAGCTGTTCATCCAGGATAATCTCCTCCAAATAAATGACAATGAATGATGAGACATTTTACAAATATTTTAATGTAGATTTTCATCAGAATGTACAGCAATATATGTTAATAAATAATTCATCACAATTATACAGCCCAAATAATACATTACATGACAACTGATTGAAACAAATATGCAGGATTTCACAGCAAGTTTGAGAAGATGGAACAGGTGACGCAGGAAGGTCAGGTGATTTGGGGAGATTGCTATTAGCTTGTGCTTGTAGGAACAGGCTCCTGGGATTTATTAGTCAGATTGAAACGGGTGGAAATTATGGATTTGTGACACTTGTTTCATCTGACTTGAACAAAAATAAATCTCATCAAGAGAAGTGTTTTTTTTTTTTTGTTATGCACAGAGGGAAAGTGCCATTTGGATGTGTATGTCACTCATAAATAATTAGACATTTGTTTCAAGTACTCAATGAATACAAAGTGAAAATATATTTTTTATCAGTTTTGACAGTCCTAAAATGGAACTGAATAATAATTTGGCTTTTTGTGTTTTCATTGACAAAACCGTTTAACTTTGTTTTTCAAAACCATTTAAGCAGAAATCCCCTTCAGACAGGGTCAGACAGTGTGTCTAAAAGTACTGTAGTTTCACTCAAAGGATGCCAGTTATTAAGGACGTGTAGAATGTTGCAAAAGACCTTTTAGATATCACATTTTTTTTCTTTAGTTTGATCAGAACGTAAAGGCGCGTGGAGGGGCACAGACTCCGGGATAAACCATCTGAGAGCTCCTCAAAACAACTTAATAATGTGTGACAAAAAAAAAACGGACATTTGCCATGACGTGCCGTCCTCCACCCCCAGTGCACCTCGGTCACCCCCCGAACATTTTGACATCACAAAACATTTTTCAAATACAAATGTCCTAACATCCTCTGTATTCTAAACATTTTTAATTCTGACCAGCAGCATTTCAAACAAAAACATATGGCTTCCCACACGAAACGGTTAAAACAACAAAACATACAAAAGTCTTCATCTATCACAACATTACCAATGAAAAAATTATTAAACCTCAAAAAACTTCATCGATACCATTTGCCATTATATAGATAATATCTTTACGATGTTTCCTATCCTCTGCAGAAGCTTTACAAGCACACAGACGGCTTCGTCTGTCATATTCTGTGCTAAGTAGAAACTACAACATTATACCACACAGAGGACCGTCAAGTATTTCCTCCAATTCCACTTCAAGTGCATCCTATCAAGTTTAAGGCCTGAGGTGTGCTTTGATTCCTTGACTCAATTTTCATTCTCTGAGTATTAACCAAGTGACCGCTGCACGCTTCGTCTCTTCTCATCACTGTCCAGAGAGGCTGCAGATTTGTGCCGAGCGACACATCTCATTAGTGTGGATCAATGCGGTTTATGCGGAAATTAAAAAGACATGAGCTAAAATGGTGCTGTTTCACCTACACAGTGTTGTTACAATCCATAGGCAAGATGAGAGAGAGAGAGACAGAGAGAGAGAGAGAGAGAGAGAGAGAGAGGGGAGTGCCCAGACAACGGTTACCATGGCGAACGTTGCAGGTAACCAGTAGCGTCTGGAACCAGACAGGTAACATAACCGATTGGCCAGAAGGGGCTAACAAGACGAGGAGTGTCGCGTTCAAGTGCTTCAAGTGCAGAGAGCGGTCAGGCTCCGGTCTGTCTCCTTCTTGTTATTGTTCCGTCGCCGTCGGAGGCGCATCCGTCAGGGAGCCGGGGTCAGAGGTCACCTGGGTGTGTGCCCGTTGACTTGCCCCCTGCCCCAGTGAATGTTTGGTAGCGTTAAACACCTCCTGAAGTGCTCAAGCTGGGCCTGCAGCCTCTCCCTCTCCTCTCTCACTTTCTGCCTTTGACTCACCAGCTCCTGACAAATGAAGAACCGGCACAAGTCTCATGACAGGGCAAAAAAAACAGGAAAATGGCAACGCTGACATTAAAAGATGAAAATGCTCAGATACTTACCCCCATGGTGAGAGAGAGCTGCTCTGCCGTTCGGGTCAGATTGTAATTCTGTGCTTCAAGTCGTTTACACTGACCGTGAAGAACCTGCCTCTCTATACTCCATTCTGTACAGAAAGAAACAAACGATCTGAGATTATAGTCTAGTGGTCAGGAAAACAGTGGACCCAATCCAGCCCTCCAACAATGATATTTGATAGCAGTATAAATACAAGGATTGTAACATCTAACAATAATCATTGATTTGTATCCCAAAAATCAAATATGTGACATTCTAACAGAAACGATGTGTTATCGAGATATTATTTTCCAAAGTAACAACAACAGCATTTCAACCATAAATGAAGCAGGTCGCCGTTTACTGAGTGTGGATAACCGAACAATGACGTCTCTAAAATCTCTAAAAGGATTCATGTGGACGCGTTCCTTCAGTGAAACCTTTAAGCCTCCTGAGACAAATAGCAATCATACATTTTATTTATAGAGCGCTTTTCAAACAACAAATGCTGGGCTACGTACAAAAAAACTTGACATTGACTCACCATCCGCATACTCCTGGTAGGCTTCAAAAATAGCTTCAATACCCTGCCACTTCCTTGGAGCTTCTTCTATCTCCTCTTCCTCATCTTCCTCCTCCTGGCCAGACTCTTCCTTATCCTCATCGGACAGGTTTTCCCGTGGTCCTGGAGCGTCCCTGCTAGCTACGAGGGAATGGAAGTGATGGCCGTTGGCGTGCGGGTGTGGGGCGTGGTTGAGGGTTGAGCTTTTCAGTTGAGCGGCGTTGTGAAGCAGCAGGCGGTCAGCCTTCATGCCGGCCTCTGGGACACAGTTTGAGACTCCTTAGATGAAAAGAGCGAGACACAAGGCCATTTTAGTACCTCAATATTATGCATTTTAACCTGTAAGGATATTACATGTAAACACCACTAGGTGGCAGAGCATTGTCATTCTAAAATCCACGGTCAAGCCGTGTGGTCATGCACCTCTGGGAGTGAGTGGCTAACCTTTGTTCTGCAGAGTGTTGTGTGTGGACTGCAGCACGGCCTGGTGGAAGTGCTGAGCAAAGGCCTCCGGTGTGAACCTCTCCCAGGGCCGATTCCTCCCGTTCTGCACGCCGCTGGGCTCCTTCTTCTGAGGAGAGGCGACGGCGCCGTTCTGGAGGCCTTGGAGCTTCCTATTTGGCTGAGCCTCCATAAATTCAGCCTTTTCGTAATGGGGAGCCAAGGGCGGAGGGATGCAGGCCCCGTGGGCGTCCATGGAGGCCGGGAATGTGTCGGTACGGGGGAGATGCTTGGGTTTGTGTAAGTAGGGAGGGGAGGGGCTGGGAGAGTCTGGGTACGGATGTCCATTTGGTTGGCTTGGCAGAAGGGCAGACGAGGAGTCACCTAAAAACAAATGTGTACAGCTCCTTAGAAACTGTTTTTTTTTGTTTTTTGTTGCTGCTTTAAATATGCATATACATGTGTGTCTGCGTGTCTCACCAGTTGAGGGAGCAGGAGGACTGCTACACGGAGGTAAAGGATTATATCTGAGTGTGTCTAACGTCACAGTCTTCCTCTGGATGGCCCTCAGCAGCACCTCGGTCCTTTTCTTATCTACAGAGAAAAAGACAGAGGGAGAACACCTGTCATTCATGTTTGAAAATGGGCTTTAAACACCATCACAGACAGACTACGGCCACACATATTTCATGAAGGCTAATTCTTTTCAGTTTTTCTACCAGCTTTCACCTGAAAACATCATTTCAGAGGGCCAGATTGGTTTGTACAGCGTTTTACCCGGATTTAATGTGCGTATTCTATAATAGATGGTTACAGTTAACTGTATCTTCTTGCAATGAGCAGCTGGTAATGCACCAGGGTCCCTCTAGGCAAGTAATTAACAATAGATGTTTAAATAACAGAGTATGCCTGGCACATTTTCACCTGGATTTTTCTATTATAATTTGTTTTTATGAGATTTATTAGAATGTTTTTCAATAAATGGATAAAACTAAAAATATGAAGACAAAATCCCCGATTTAAAAAAAGAGTAAGGTTTTGTTGTAGGGTTAGCATACTGTATTTGGACATTACAAAAACTCTCCGTCATGTAGTTTATATTCTGTATGCATATGTTTTCCATGTCTAAAAATGTTTAATTTAGCCTATTTTATGGGGATATCTATATTTTAACATTAAAAAGGCATTACTTTCATAAAATAAATTCAGACTGTATTTTGGTGGAGAAGGAGAAGATCACAACCGGTTTTTTCTAGTCTAGGTTAATAAGAAAGCTGAGAGAAACTGAGCGTTGTATTTTTCCGAGGGGGAATCACCAGAACAACTGTGAAGCGAGCAGAGAAGCCCGTAGGTGTTTACCAAACAGACTGTTACCTCTCCTCTGCTGTGGGCTGACGTGGGAGAGGTTAAACATGAGGAGGAAGTCTTTTTTCTCATGCAGTTGGGGGGTGCTGTCCATCTGCTCAGCAGAGTACGGAGTAGTGAGGGGAGTTGTGGGTGTCGATGGTGAACGGGCCTTCCTCTTGCCCCGCACGGCCGGCGGAGAGACGCTGCGCTCTCTCAGCATCCTCCTCCTCTTCCTCCTCTTCCGCACCAGAAGCTCGTCGCGATGGGCCAGCGTGGTCAAACCACACCCGCGCAGAAAGTCCACTTTCTTTGGAGAGAGACATTTGGGGAAATTAATATCAGTCTCACAAACATGTTCAAGCCCTACTTAACATTAGATGAATAAAAGTACAACAGTGAAATCAAATAAAATGCTCAGACACGGAGAAATACAAAATGCTACGTATATACATGACGTCTGCGATGTTTATGCACCTCAGAGGAAGTGTCCAGTTTGAGTGGGGGCTGTTCTGTCACTCTCCGCAAATGGGCTTTCACCTCCTCCTCGTCGCTCTCATCGTATGATTCGTCCAAGTCACAATAAAAACCTGGTGAGAGGAGAGCCAAAGAGAAATTACCTTTCATCGTAAAGATATTTTCGGCGTATGCAGTCATCTGTTCTGCCCACAAACCCCTTCTCTTTCCACCTCTGTGCGTCTTTATGCTTCATCATACTGCTCACCTCCCTCTCTGGCCTCCCTCCTCCTCTTCTCCTCCAGGTCCAGTTTGCTGAGCAGCCGGCGGTGCTGCTGGAGAACCTCGTCATACACCAGCATGCTGTCTGGCGGCTGACTCTTGCGCTCCCTCACCGGAGGCGGAGAGGCTGCCTCGCACCGCTCCACCGGGTCAGCGGCGGTGCCGAGAATAGACGGAGGCACGGCGGATCTCTGGTGGAGGTTATTGATGTGATGCCGGTGATAGAGGCTCTGGATGGCTCTGTCCTGCTCTGCCTTGTTCCAGGAGCCGGCTTCCTGTAAACTTGCTCCCCTCAGTGAGCTGTACCTCTCTGTGCCTTCTGCCCTCCTCCTACCTCCTTCCTCCTGCTTCTCCCCCCAACTCATCGGGGGCCTGTCGGCTCTGGTCAGTCCCGGAGGTGGCCGACTCGGTGGCGTGGGAGGATTGTGTTTCCTGCGGGAGTCTACGGGGGTGTCGACAAGGGAGGCCGGGTTCCACAGTGTAGTTGGAGGCGCAGGAGGATGATTGGGACCTTTAGGGGAGATGAGGGGAGGTGGGGCACTGAGGTAGGGAGGTACATCTTTGCTGCCTGGGTTTTGATGGACTGAATTGATTCTGTTTGGGAAAAGCAAAAGATGATTCCATTTATATTAAAATTCCATGAAGTATAAAATCATTTTACAAAACAGATTATTTTGCCATTTTCACCTGTGACTGTCTCTCCTCAGCTCCACCCCTTTCCCAGGTGACCTGAGACCCATCTCCAGCAAGCCCTCCCTCTCCTGCCCTTGCCCTCGTTGCCATGTTAACCACGCCGCCTCACTGGCCCTCTGAGTCATCATGGCAGCTGCCAGAGCTCCATGGATCCCCCCAACGGCAGCATGATGCTTCCCCAGGTGAGAAGGCACCAGGCTGGGCACAGGGTGTGGGATAGAGCCCCTGGAGGAGTGAAGGCCAGGTTTGTGTGCTGGGAAACCCGGGTGCTCCGTGTCCTTGGTTTTATCTGGAGAAACAGTGTGGTTTGGAAACCATGAATTAGTTCTTAGATGTGTAATGGAGACAGCACTGCGTGTGTGTGTGTGTACACTTGGCTGAGATTTATTCAGACATCATTCAGCATCTTACACCGCCGTTCTGACAAGATGACAAGATGATGAATCACCAATAAAAATTTGACTTAAGGTTGAAAAAAAATGTGCACGCAGTGTTGTGAAGGTTGTTTACACACTCGTGTTTCATTTATTTTCAATACGCTCTGTATGTTTTTGGAATCCATAGTTAAAACCCAACAGATTGGACTGTGCTGTATTTCAGGTGCAAATGAAGAGAGAAGAAAGTCTGCAATATTCATGAGAATCCACAAAATAATAATTATTATTTCAGCCATACGAGCTGGGTGGCAAGAAATCTAAATATTTTCTCGAAGATGGCACTATGATCGTATGATGAATTATAAAATAGTTTCCTGAAAAAATTCCATGATCAGCAGATATGTTTAGCTTTTGAAATCCCATATCTGCTAAAATCGTGCGGTTGCTTTATTTGCTTTCACACCACAAACAAACTGCACCAGAGTCTTCCTTGGAAGCGGACCGAGATCCACCTTTTCAAGCTGTCTCGGTTTGGTTGTTTGGCTTGCACCAGGGTTCAATTAACAGCTTTCACACCAGTCCAAACAAGTAGTTTCACTGAGCCGTCGATCCGCGCCAAGCGCATACACCGTTTCTGCAAGACCGACTGTGCTTTGAACAACAAGAGATCTCGTCTTTATCCAATTACTCGTGTGAATGTCAATCCAAACGCAACTGTAGACCTCATACACTGAGCTGCTATGACAAAGTCAGTTTGGGATTATGACATATCTTGTGTGCAGAGTTGACATTTTGGCCCAAGGGTGACACCAGCTCTGGAAAGCAGATTTCAAGTCTTGTATACAGTTGGCAATTCTGGCATAATGGTTGTGTTGGAGGAGAGGTCAGGGAGTCACCATCATCATAAATATCTATATCCAAATGTCATGGCAATCTGGCCACTAACAAAGTGATGGACAAACACTTGATCTCATTAAACACAGGCATCACAGTAGCAGGAGAGACGTGTATGATTTACATCTATTAAACCATCTAAACTACTGAAGTGTTTCTCTCCTCCCCTTTAATTTCCAGTGAGTAAACATGTAAACCAGCCATCTGTACTCAGAATGCCTCATTTGGGTAACTTAAATGTTGCTCCCCCCCCCTGAGCAGGGATTGTAACGCACAGAACACCATGACAATGCATTCAAATCTCAGCATCTGCTTGTGTGTGTGTGTGTGTGCCTGTATGTGTGCACACATACACGTGAGTGCGTGTTGGTGTGTGGGTACCCGGTCTGTTCGGGGTCAGCCTCTCCCCCGGCCTGGCCCTGTCCTCCGGCGGTGCCCTCCGAGCCTGCAGCTCAGCCAGGTAGTGGCTGTCCGCCGCCCGGACCATCTGCTGCTGTCTCTCCCTCTGCCTCTCCTTCTGTCTGTCCAGCTCTCTCTCCCGCTCCTCCTCCCGCTCTCTCTCCCTCTCGCGCTCCAGCCCTGCCTCGCGCTCCCTCTCTTTCTCCCGCTCGCGCTCTTGCTCTCTCTCGCGCTGGCGGAGCTCATTCTCCATCTGTAGCCTGTGGGGGAGGTTGACAAGTATGCACACACACACACACACACACACACACACACACACACACACACACACACACACACACACGGGGAGAAGGTGAGAGATGCAACACCCAACATGAGGCAGACATTAACCACACACTGGTGAACCTCGCGCAAACGTTTGCTGCTCACGCACGCGCTCGTAAGGAAGCTCGCGGAATATTCACACGCGCTCTCCACTTACCGCGAGGAAAATAATCCATACCCAGCATGACTGAGCAAGAGCAGATGAACATTTAATAGGTATCCACAGGAAAAGGACACACACGCGCACACCAAACACAACACGTTCAGCAGCGATCAATAGCACACAAACAAACCTACAGGATGCACAGGAGCCATTACAGAACCAGACGAGAACACCATCCCGCTCCAACGCAAACATCCCCCCGTGCGTTGAGACACGGGGAAGCGTTGTGTGCGTGGTGGAACTGAGAAAGGAGCTCAAAGTGCTGGAAATGGAGAGGAAGAAAGTGTGTAAAAGAGACTTCCTTATGCGTGAGAATGGATGTGTGCCCTTGCTTGCATATGCGCGTGCGTGTGTGTGTGTTTGAGCGTATAGGAGTCACTGTGGGGTGTGTGCTAAAAATATCACACACTCAGCAACCTGTGCCTACCCTGCAGAGAGATTTCACAGCCCTGCAGACCGAGAGAGAGAGAGTGAGAGAGAGAGAGAGTGAGAGAGAGAGAGAGAGAGAGAGAGAGAGAGAGAGAGAGAGAGAGAGAGAGAGAGAGAGAGAGCGTGTGTGTGTGTGTGTGTGTGTGTGTGTGTGTGTTACCTCTCAGCCAGCGCCGCTGTGTGGTTCAGTTCACCGGGGTAGCGGCCTCCAGCCATGTGCAAGTGGAGGGCAGAGGGGTGAAGAGGAGAGAAGGCGCCCCCTGCAGGCACAGAATAGAACTGCGACCGCAGCGCAGAAAGACACAAGGACTCCTCCATCCTGTAACAGACAGATGAGAGGGGCAAACCGGTCAACTTCAACACGAGCATGTCAACATGTTCTCAATGTTTAATGAACTAAAGAATCATTTTAAATGATCAGTTGGATCCTCTCTCCTTTTATCGCAGTTGTGCTTTCTCCGCAGTCTCGTTGTTGATTTCCTCATCGTCGTCTTATCAAAAACAATCTGTATTACACTGTGTGTGAACTGTGCAGTTTGAATGCTTGCTGCATACTGTATGTGGTAACACTGACAAACACAACAAACATGGTAACGGTTTGGTGGTGTTTCAGTAATGTAAAAAGATGGTGTTGATCTAATTGGCATGTTGCCTTGGTGAATCCACAGAGCAGCACATTTCCCAAAATCCCAACCCAATTCTCCTTAAAAATGTTGGTTGGATGAAACACGCAGTTTAACAACCTCACATGTATTGTAAGAAATGTGCTTTAACTGCTTGTTCCAGCAGCTCATTTAAGCTTCAATATGTAGAGAAATGTTCAAACCAAATAATGCAATGTTTTAATCCAATGTCTTAACTTGATTAGAATCAAAACTGAAACGAGTTTGGCGAGTGGATAACATGGGTTTAAGAGGTTAAGGATTGAGAGTCTAAGGTGGTGTTGTTACCTTGGTAAGGACAGCGGGTGGTGCAGGTAGGCAGGATGATAGTAAGCAGCAGCTGCAGCGTGGGCAGCAGCGGCAGGGTCCAAACCCAGGGGGAGAGAGGTCAGTCGGAGGTCATCTGAGGTGGCAAAGGGCCGGAGTGCTCTCAGGTACTCCTCTGGGACGGCGCCTGACGACACCACGGGGTGCATCTGCCCAGGCAAACTGCTGAACGAGCGTCAAATTAAAAAACGGTTTCATGTGCTCACATAGACTTTTTTATACAAATACTGATGCAGACGTGTAGCACTCACCTTAGGCTCTGGATTCTGGGGTCCTGCATGACAGAACTGGGAGTGAGGCCAAAGGTGTGAGCCAGGGGGTGAGGTGAGAGGGTGGGCGGGGTCCTCTTATCCTGTTGTGGCTGGGTGTTGTCAGCACCCACCCGCTCCCTGCCGAGTCCCTGAACACTTGGCTCGACCTGACAGGGAGACAGAGAGGCAGATATTACTACGTGTGCTGGTTGGAAACAGAGCAGGAGAGAAAGGTAAGGGAAAGAGGAGAGAGGGAGTCTGAGTAAACCCCGCACCCAGAGGCTCAGCGGAGTGGTAAAGTGGGTCTGATGTGTCATAACGGGTCAAGATCAAAGTGGAAAGATGATCCTAATATCTGGCCTCTCGCTCTCTCCATCGCTCTGTCTCTCTCATTTGGTCACCACGGAGTCCTTGATTGCTTATAGTACAACCGTGACAAAAGCAGCCAGGGGGGGGGGGAACAAAAAAACAGTTTACAAAAGGCTGTTTCCCAAAACCTGCATGTATTTGTAGAGCTAGTCACAGCTTAATGTGCTGCTTAATATGTCATGTATCATTATTCCACTCGTTCTCCAAATGTTTCAATTAAAGAGGCGAACCACCCCACGCTGTCGTCTTTTTACCATTCATAGAGCCACACTAACAATCTAACAGTGTGCGAAAAGACACTGATTTCTCCACTTTAAAGACAAGATAACTGCCTGAAAACCTTTGTCTACAGTATGTTAATAATAACAACATACATCTCTGCTTTAATAGTGTCAAATCTGGTTGCTACAGCGACAGTTCAGACTGACCACAGACAAACCATAAACAAATTACTGCAACTGCGGTAATTTGTTTGCTCTCCCAGCAACACCTGATCTGCTACCTTAGTTTTGGACACCACTTGCAGTGACATGTGTGCTTTGAATATGTTTGGATAGTTTTGAATGTGTCACTCATGGAAAGCAGATTCAAACCAGGGGCGGGCCGTCTCTCTCTCTCATCTCTCATTCCAGTCTCCACTGGTTCAAAATGAGAAGGGGAAATGACAAAGCATGGAGGGGTCTAGAGAGCAGCCATCCCATCCCTTGACCTCTGACCCCGCAGGTTC